>JBAMJV010005820.1:0-92365 GCA_037951105.1 Echinarachnius parma
GGGACCCCACATGTATTACAAATGCCTATGTGTATGGATATTTCAGCCATTTCTGAACAGATTTTGATCAAACAAAGTTTATTCTGTCATTCGAATGTTATGCTCTTTCAAATTTGACACTCAGGTTTGTCATTATCTCACACAAATTTATTTTGTGTAGCGCCCGCTATACCAAAACTCAACTATCATTTTAAAGATGGTCGAGACCACTAAAAAATGGTCTCGACACCGGCCCTAAATTGTGTAAAGGGGAGGGGGGGGGTTCAAACACCCTCAAAACAGCAACTTTTTGGTCAATGTGGGGGGAGGGGGGGGGGGGGGGGGGGGGGGTTACCCCCCCCCCCCCCACCCCCCCCCCGGTACGCCTATGTGTACAGCACATCGAATTAACATTGCAGGTAGTGTTTGGATAATTGAGATCAAACACTGGTACTGAAATTATAATTTATACGTGTTTCTTATGTTCTTGCATTTGTATTTAACAGAATGGAGACCTGCTTATAAGCATGGAACACGCTCAAATCAGAAGGGTCGCCTCGAACACGGTCTGTGGTAGATCATATTTGGAAGCGGTTCTCGCAAGAGAGAACGAGAGCGACTCCTGGACCTCATGAGGAATTTCGACATCATCTGTGACGCTCCTGATGTTGCGGATAGTAAATGTTACTATGTGCCTTCTCTCTTCTGCCCAAGTTACACCGCGGAAGCAAACCTAGCGATGGAAAATGAAAATGCCATCGCTCACTTTCTTCATCGATCTCGAGTATATTCTTACCGGTAAGAAGAAGCAACTATGTAAGTCACAGTTGTCATCATGAGTTACTGAATGAATTCATCATGTAGGTCAAATTATATTTTATTATTTCACTATAGTTGTAATAACAATTGTGATTTAAAGGGAAATTTTTTTTTAGTAAGAGAGAGTACAGTTTCGGTCAAACTAAAATATTGTAACCAAAAGCTTTACCATTACATTACAAACTAAAATGTATAACTCCACCATGCTCGAAATGAATATAAACAAATTAAATACAAACCAAGTAAGTAAAAAAACAAATTAAATACAAACCAGTAAGTAAAAAGCTGGTTATCATTCAAAACGAGCTGTCAAGACTTGCAAAGGACGCCCCTTAAAATTTCATTGGTTCCAACCATTTAAATAAAATATCGTGCATAATTATGATCGTTGTTGAATTAGTGATTAATTACAGAGATAATCAACAACTATTAAAAAACTCTTTTGTAAATTTGTTAAAAGAGGACGCATTTTAAAACATTTTCGAACGGATAAATTATCGACTTATTGTTGGCCCCACACTTACTAAAAAGGTTAAAATGTTTATGGATATTTCAGCTACCGCTGAACCGAAATTTGATAAAATAAAGTTTATTCTGTCGCTTAAATTGTATTCTCTGTCAAATGTGACGCTCAGTTTGTAATTTTCTCACCAGAAATGGTTGAATAAAACATACAGAACCTCTCACCTGATTACTACATAAGAAATCGTCTGCGGTCCCTATACAATGTCAATAATACTAAATGAGTTCAATTTGGTTGTATGTACGTATGTTGATCTTGCATGCCCTGGCAACAAAAGCAAATTGAATGACAGACGCCCTTGTGATTGGAGCATGCATACATTATTATCCATCATACCTGTCAGCTTTGTTCCAGTTTTTATTGTTTTGAAATCCTTAATTTGATTAAGTGGGGAATATATAGTTTGATACTGAAACTTGTATAAACATTGCATGTATAAGAGAGCCACTCTCACTCCCACATTTTTCTCGTGTTGATTGTTCTCTATACCAGCCTAAAAAAAGGCTTAGTATTAGTATATTGTCGTGCCTGTTACAGGTTACGGGTATCATAAGGGTTTCCCATTTAGGTAGGGTGTTCAGACAATGTTAAGTCGTTAAGTACCTCCAGCGGCCACACCGAATACAATATAGTCTCTATTTACAATATTTTTCTCCTGATTGTACCATTTTGGTAGTTACACGTGGTGTAACCAACACATGTTATTTTCATGTAGAATGTACTTGTAACGTTTTTTTTCTTTGGACAGCTGGCCTTTTCCATAGGCTAATGAGTCGGATGGCGCAGACACCATCTGTTCGGGAACTTGAGCTCTTCTACCGCCAGATCCTACTGAAGAACAGATTCGAAAGACATCGTGTCCTGATAGAAATGGTCCCTCCACCCAATGCTGTAATTAAGGTACCAATTTTTGTATTAATCTATAGTAACGTACACATTATTGTCATCACTACAATGCTATATTGATTCCCATGAAATAAGATCTTGTTTGTTTCATTTATTTAAACACGCTTAAATGCCTTTGATCAGGCAAATAGGCGATGATACAAAGTAATACATATATAGTAAACAAAAACAATACGACAAATATATAATCAAAACTGCAACTTCAACTGCAACTACAAAACACTAAATATCAACATATTATCCATGTTGATATATGAAGTATTGATATTACTTTGAAAGTGTGCATAGATCAACAATCGAGAATTCACATTGTTTTAGTTTAACTAAACGAAACATTATTTGTTTTTATTTCCTTACAAAACTTTTGTTTGAAACTCAATTTCTCATTCAAATTTTTGTAAGTAATCACTAAAGGTGTAAATATAGGTAAATGGCCGCATTGGATAATACAGTAATTGCATGAATTAACGTTCAATAAAAGAACTGCTTGGCCTTTTTTTTGTAATAAACGAATTTCATCAATTCGGTTCAACCCATAATATTCCATAATTGAGACTGGCTAACCCTAAACAGACTTAAGTCTGTGGGGATGGTGTGGCACGATTGAATGGACGCTAGACTTCAAATCTAGAGGTCGTGGTTTCAAACCCGGTTGATGTCCCATCATTTATGTCCTTCAGCAAGACATTTAATCCATATTGCTGCTCACTACCCAGGAGTATAAATGGGTACCTGGTTAGGTGTTAATTAGCATGTGCGCTATATATCATATGATTGCCATTAGCTAGTATGCTCCCCGGGGAGTTGACATGGTGCATAAGATAATTGTGCGGGTTTGAACTGTACCAGTAACGACCAGGGTAATGATACAAGCGCATAGATACGTGCATCGCATGCAATGTGATATGCGCTATATAAAAACTGTTTATTATTATTAGTATTATTATTAAGTCGGAAGGGCTCAAACCGAGAGCATTGACGATCACTTCTCATAAAATCGTTTAAAAGGGTAATCATAACAATAACATGTTATCATTTGTCCGAAGTCATGTTTATTTACCGTGTTAAGCCTAGTGCCCACTTAGCGATCTGGGCCTAGCGATCTAGAATGATCTTGCGCGAATAGGAGCGATCCCCTGAGATCTGTGGTTAAGTCGCCAAGTGGGCACCAATGGCCGCACCAGATCGCTGTAACTCGCGTCCGCAAGGGTGGTGTCGGTTGCGGTCGCCGGGGTTTTGACATGTTCAAAAATCTGGCGACCAGATCGTGATAGGCTATAAAGAAATCGAATTATGGATATCACGAATTTATTTCTTGATATCAAGAATTGAATTATTGATATATAAAACATAATTCTTGATATCAAGGATTGGATTCTTGTTAACAGGAAATATGAATAATTGTTCAAACGGCTTGCCATTTTTGCGATCCCTTCCGACATGCGATCGAGACCGATATGGGTGCGAATCCGCTTGCGAGTTTGCCCGATCGAAGCCGGAGGTCGCCAGATTTTGTCAACATGTCCAAAACCTGGCGACCGCAACCGACACCACCCTTGCGGACGCGAGTTACTCGTTTGACCTCGTACTTCCGGCAGTGCCACGTGGTTGCTGGTGTTTAGCGTCGTCTGCTAATCTGCCCAGTAGTGTTAGTGTTGACCCTGTATACGCAAAACTCCATAGAGACAACAACTCCCGTATGGATCGAAATGAAAGTCATTTCAAGTTCAGATCGAGTTGGTGTTAGTGTTACTGTTAAAGTGGGCATTAAAATCACAATTCCGAACTGAAATGGTGGTGTTTTCGTTTGTCTGAGCATGTAAAAATGTATCAACCTAGATAATTTGTGAAATTTTACTTGTCGTATGCCAACAATATGCCTAACCCTAAACAGGTCGGGCTATTTTAGGTCTTTGTACTGCCGGGGGGGGGGGGGACATTATGACCCCCTTAAGATCTCGGCCGCGAAGCGGCCGATCGTCGTGAAAATTTGCACCCATGTAAGAGGGATAGTTGAGTTCTGGTAAAGAGAGTACAGCTTGGGTCAACCGAAACCTGCACCATTACATTACAGATTAATAGTCTTAACTCTACCATGCTTGAAAGGAATTCAAAATCACAAACGACTGAGTAAAAAGCCTTTTATCATTCAAACAGAGGCGTTCAAACTCAAGATGGCGCTCTCTAAAAACACATTGGTCTAAACCATTTTAAATAAAATATTGTGCATGTGAAGGTTCGTAAAAAAGAGTGATTAGATAGAGAGATAATCAACAAATATTAAACAACTTTTTTTTTTTTTTTTTTTTTTTAAAGAGGAAGCATTTTATCAAATTTTGTAACGGTTAGTTCAAAATTAACTAATATTTGTGGGGCCCCACATTTATAACAAATGGTTATGTTTATGGATATTTCAGCCGTTTCTGAACCGATTTTGATTAAATGAAGTTTATTCTGTCACTAAAATATTATGCTCTTTCAAATGTTACACTCAGTTTTTTTATTATGTCACACAAACTTTGTTATGTGTAGCGCCCTCTCTACCACAACTCAACTATCTCTTTAAGTGAAGTGTATGAAAACAAAATGAAATTTTTTTTTTTAAAGAATGTATTAATTTAAATATCTATAGTAATTTACAGAAATAAGGTCATACAATCCATATTTGTACCCATAAATCTGATATGTTCTTTATAATCAGACATTAGTTTTCACTACATAAATTCTTTAGACCATTTGGAATAATAATACAACAAAACAAATTGGAATAGGCAGGTTCTTCCTTATGTTTTATATTGTTGTTATAATTAATTATTTTATGTATTTCTTGTTTTTATACTTGCATTTTGTTTATTTAATTTATAGCCTGCATTAAGCATACCCCTCCCCCTTTCCCCCCCCTTGGCCAGACCAATCAAACATTTAAGTTTATTTTATCTCTTTATATGAAATTATAGCATTATAACAAACCCAAATTCATTTTCGGATTAACGAACCCGATTTCATTTTAGGAATAGCGAACCTTCGGAATAACGAACCTTCGGAATAACGAACCCGATTTCAATTTAGGAATAGCGAACCTTCGGAATAACGAACCTTCGGAATAATGCAACAAATGTTCGGATTAACGAACCCTATTTCATTTTCGGATTAACGAACACTCAGGTATAGGAAATTTGCGTGTTCGGAATAACGAACCTTCGGAATAACGAACCTTCGGAATAACGAACCGCACCCGAACCTACTATCTAGGTTCATGATCATACAGAGGTGGTTAATTCCTGTGATTCTTGCAAAATTGTTACTCACCTTTTGAGGCAGCTTATTTTCAAAACCATAATGTTTTTTCTAAATAATTATACGTTCTAACGTTCTAGCTTCTATGTTTTAAAAAAAGCCTATGAATGACTACTTCTTTAAAACAAAAATTAGTTTACATCTTTTCAGTTCGATGATGAGAATGAGAAAGATCAGTATCTTGTTGTCATTAGTTTATATTTGAAACATCGTGATTCATGATGATTATTTGTTGCCCCCCCCCCCCCCCCCCCCCACACACACACACTATCCTCGTAGATGATCCTGTACGTAATCTATACACTGGGAATTGTTTGTACATCTTTGACATTTTATTACAGTGAACTTATAATTGAGTTAAAAACTGTACGAATTTTTTTGTGAATAATGGCAACAACAAAAAAAGTACCCACTTCTAACAATTATCTTGTTAAGTGATACACGTGCGACCGGCCTTACCCACTCGGCCACCAAACACCTAGTGATCACGTGACAGATTTTATCAAACTATATAACATGTTACATACTATCGGTATTTACTCAGAACTTGTACCGTGCTGCCACTGCGATTTATGCCTTCATCGTCGGCTATGCAAACCGTTAGCGCTAGCGATGTGTCTCCGCGCGCATTCAATTTTTAGAAGAGAATCACGCACATTTCTTGCGAGTTTAGTTACAAATTTCAATAAAAATAGGGAATATCCACTAAAATCGTATCGACCAAGTGAATGGTTTGAATGTTTTTTTTTTATTATGGTATTCAATACATGTATGTGGTAAGTCTTCATTACGGCTTGCTCTCTAATTCGTAACCATGTAAGCGTTTTCGTCACCATTTTAAGGGGGTTCGCGTGATTTTGTCTCTGGTGTTGACAAACACTAGCGATACTTTGATCGATTTACTACTCAAGGTCATCACGATTAAAAAGTTCGTGACCTTAGACTCTTAATCTGGAAGCTGGTGTTTAGCTCAGATTAGAGGCAGTTTTTCATCCTCAACACTAACACTAACCCAAACACCATACTTGAAATCACCCATTGTATTGGTACATACAATGCACGTTATAATGTTTCAAATTTGTAACATACAAATATTTCTACCTAATACGTACTAAACAAATTTCAAATTTGTTGCCTTAAGTGTATGTAGCTAAAAACAGATTTCCTTCATATATTATATGGTAACAAACAATACACACAAACAAAATTAAGATATTATATACGTGTAAATCATGTATCATTCTATATTTTAATGTATGTGTTCTTCTATATTATGTGTGTTTAATCTTCTCAACACGTTGTGTCATTGCAAATTTAAAGAATAGTAAGTTTTGTTTTATTTATAAACTTCGACTGGATGAACGATAATTTGCATCAAAATGTTAAATCCATCAGCTTCACAAAATATCGTTGCTTTCTATTGCCAACTAGGTTCGAGTGTTTAGAGCCAGGATCGGTGGCAAGTCTGGTGAATCAAAGTCGACCACACCTGTTCCTAAGACCATGAGTTCGGTAAGAAATATCCTGAAGTCAGATACTATGAAATAATATTCAGTATAATACAATCATGAATGGTAATTCACATACCATGCATTATAACAATAGTGTGGATTAGCAATTGCACAATGATGCTCAGGGAACGGAATCAAACGGACCTGCATCATTATTATTTGGCTGCGAAATTTGTCTTATGGGTGCGGTTCGTTATTCCGAAGGTTCGTTATTCCGAAGGTTCGTTATTCCGAACACGCAAATTTCCTATACCTGAGTGTTCGTTAATCCGAAAATGAAATAGGGTTCGTTAATCCGAACATTTGTTGCATTATTCCGAAGGTTCGTTATTCCGAAGGTTCGTTATTCCGAAGGTTCGTTATTCCAAAGGTTCATTATTCCGAAGGTTCGTTATTCCGAAGGTTCGCTATTCCTAAAATGAAATCGGATTCGTTATTCCGAAGGTTCGTTATTTCGAAGGTCCGTTATTCCAAGGGTTCGTTATTCCGAAGGTTCGCTATTCCTAAAATGAAATCGGGTTCGTTAATCCGAAAATGAATTTGGGTTTGTTATAATGCTATAATTTCATATAAAGAGATAAAATAAACTTAAATGTTTGATTGGTCTGGCCAAGGGAGGGAAAGGGGGAGGGGTATGCTTAATGCAGGCTGCAAATTAAATAAACAAAACACAAACTATAGTATTATAACAAGCCCGATTTAATTTTCGGAATAACGAACCCGATTTTATTTTCGGATCAACGAACCTTCGGAATAACGAACCTTCGGAATAACGAACTTTCGGAATAACGAACCCGATTTTATTTTCGGATCAACGAACCGTCGGAATAACGAACCTTCGGAATAACGAACCTTCGGAATAACGAACCTTCGGAATAACGAACCTTCGGAATAACGAACCTTCGGAATAAGGAACCTTCGGAATAACTGAACCTTCGGAATAACGAACCTTCAGAATAACGGACTGTACCCAAATTAACTAATGCCGGATTGTTAAACCGATAACAATTTGTGTCCAGTGTTTCAAAATAATTTATCAAAAAAACGATCGAAACAAATACAACTATAAAATGTATACCGAAACGTATTCTTCTTCTCAGACAAAGTATCATACATAAACAAATGGGTGTCAAAATAATACATATGCTGTACATTATAATCGAATTCACAGTCCGGAATGTAACGTTTGTACTGTCCATCTAGACAATTCGTGTAATTATTACCTTCTCAAGTGGTCATACGATTTACAATAGCAACCATTACCCAAATACCACACATCATCATCCAGGTCATGAGGAGGACAGGTAAAGAATTTGTTATTGACCTGTTTTAACAGGAGAAAGTTGCAAGGTCTTCAAACAGGAGACCCCCGTGGTTATCCCACCAGTCCTTATAATTGGTCGCAATTTTCCCTATCCCCAAAGAATTCCCGGAATCTATATTATAATGATAGCGAAAAGACGATGGGCTTGGGCGGACCGTCCTGGACCCACTAGATCTGTTACTCCTCGCACCTGTCTCTCGAAGTGTTCGTTTAACTGGGGTACAACATCTTCTTTTATAATCTGAAGATTATATGCTCCCATACATGCTCCCATTTAATTCATGTTTGAAAGAACAGTTTGCCGATCACTTGACCACTCTTCCACAAAGACCCATCAAAATGCCATGTTTGACAACTGATATTAACATAAACAAATCATTATAGTGGACGTCCGCCGGCGCATATGTTCAATAACAATGTACTCACTAATTCATGATTTCAGTGATCAATGGATGAATTCAAGTAAACGATGTAATCATTCACACAAACAAGCAGTAACACATCTTCAAATTAATGTACTCATTAGGTGTGGCACCATAAATTTCATGAAATCATTAATCAGCTAGAACTTGCAAAAAGTGGATTTCACACCGGTCATCTTCAACAACAAAGAACTCGACAGTGCTTGACACTTTTCATGCAGAAAATGTATCGAATGAAACTTGATTATTCACTTTTCACATCTATACCACATTTTAAGGTATGAAAATATATAATATATATCATTTGTAAATAATTGACGAGTATCTTTTTTAATACGCTCTGTATAGATTTCATGCAAATTAAATATAATTTCCGCGGAACCGGACAACGCGGCCCCTGTCTATCAACATTTCGAATGGGAACTGTGACAAACACGGTTCCTAAAATGAAGAGGTTAAAATAAGTTATTAATAGATTCAATGTTTAATGTCATTTCATCACACATATTACTAGTTCTAAATGTCTCAAATTAAAAAAGGCTTCTGTAGTCTCCAGCCCCTGGGCCCCCCGGGTTTCGCGCCATCACGACATTTGCAGTGTGCTAAATAACGCCTGTTTATAAGACTATGAAGAGCTTATTTAAAAAAGGGGCTATATCAACTTTTACAATTTCGGAGAAAATCAGGTTTCTTTGTCCAACTTTGTACAAGTGCCTATGGGAATATGACAATTGAACGTTCCATACTTTGATTTTGATCTCGTAATTTATCGTGAGTACAGAGTAGTATACATCGCGCGATGTGTGGGTATCACCGGCCCTCTTACGGCCAGATCCACTTAGGGCGCGCGGGGAGATAACATAAACGAATAAAATTAGGCGAGAATCTCGACTAACCCGAACTGCACACGCCGGGGAGTCATTTAGTAGCAAACTATATTCTGCCCTACCCTGGCTACCCCACCCCCTCCCCTCGTTCCCAAAATCTTCGAATTCTGGTAATGCCGTAATATATGCTGCCCCCCCCCCCCCTCCCCCCCATGACAGAAGGAAGTTTGGGCCACTTCACTTTTGTACACTTTTAATGTCCAATCTAAATGACAGACGCTATCTATAAAACTAATTATAAAAGCTAATTATAAGTTTTATAACTAGCTTGTATAATTAGTTTTATAATTAGCGTCTGATTACCAAAACTAAATATAAAAGCTAGTTATACAATTTATACTTAGCTTTTATAATTAGTTTTATAGTTAGCGTCTGTCATTTAGATTGGACACTAAAAGTGTACAAAAGTGAAGTGTCCCATACTTCCTTCTGTCATGGGGGGGGGGGGGGGGGCAGAATGGCTCTAGCTCTTTATTTTAACCGATGACTTTGGAAAAAAGGTTTGCTTACTGCGCTGTTAGATTGTTGGTAGAGTACTTTGAGTGAGTTTTTACTTATAATGTTGAATAGCCAAATAACTTCATGGCCTTTTACAGAACGTATTGCCAGACCGAGAAGAATGCCTTTTCGCAATCGATGAAGCAGCAGAAAGGACTCCGATTCTTCTCAAGACACTTTTCCATAACTTGTCTCAGCAATGCTCAGGGTGAACAAATTGGTCCATTGTGGATCCTCCTGGACGGAACGCAGCCTGTGTTTCGGCAACATGTTGACGTTTTTTGTCATGATCTTGTGCTGGAGAATGAGGGTGAAAGACTAAGCAAGCTGGCATGAACACCCTTTCAGATTATGTGCTACTGTTGAAAATAATGCAGTGTTTACGAACAAATTCTACATCAATCTACCAAGGCTTCCAGTGTGTATTTTTGAATGTGTGTCTGTAGGTCTCTGGCACCAAATCATTAGCATTATAGGCTGAATTAAACTGCGTTATTCAGTACAGTGTAGTAGCATTGTTGTAAAACCAACCACAGACAAAAACTAACTATTTGAATTTGAAGAAGTACTGCCATTTATGATTTAGTAACATCAAGGCTTGACTTCTAAAAATATATTTTGTTGGACTTCCTATTTATTTTCTAAATCGTATTATTTCTTATCATTTTCGATTTAAGGTGAGAGGCTTAGTGTGCGACGAGCTGGATAGATTATGCAGTGACTGGATTGGCCAAACGTGCGTTAAGTACAAACTGTCCTTTAAATGCCCGGAGTCCGAGTGCGATGAAAGGATCCCTTTTGACCACCCTAGAGAATATTGGTCGTGTAGCACACATGAAATCAAGCTCGAAGAGCTGCGGCACGATTATGGTGAGCAGGCCCTTTCAACATTATTATATTCATACATGTATTCCCTTTCATATAGGAATGGTTGAGTTGGAGTCTTTGTCACAATGAACGCTTTGAACGTGGTATGGCAAGATTGGTAGTACGCGCGCTTTCCAATCGTGAGATTACGAGTTCGAACCCTGTGTAGGCCTAACTGCGTTTGTCATTCAGCAATACAATTACTCCACATTTGCTGCTCTCTACCCATATATATATAAATGGGTACCATGGTCGGGTGTTATTTAGCCTTAGCGCCATCATAAGTGACAGTTCGGCTAGTACGCTCACTGGGGAGTTGAGAAAGTACGCAGTATCATTGCGCGGGTTTGCAATGTACCTGATTACCAGAGTATATATTTATAGTAGCTGAGCTATATAAATGTTATATTTTTGTTAACTTGTTGACGGAATGGACTACTAAAAATGTTACCTTTCATTTATGAGAATAATAGGTTTGGGTGGTGGTACCCTTTAACACTAAATGTTTCCTTATCTCACGAAACAATTATTTTGTGCAGCGTCCTCTATACCAAATCCGAACTACCCTTTTAAGATATATGGTGATGGAAATCATGTCGAAATCGCAAACTGGAATGAGTTTTGTAAGATAATACACCAAATTAAAAATGCACTTCCGATCCAAATTACTCCCAGAACCCAGCTTCAATGTTAATAAATACAGCATAAAATGACGTATTTTCATGTTGAAGAAAACGTATTGTAGAAACCAATTTCTACTTATTATTTCCGTGAACAATAATTACAACAAAGTATGTATTTTTGTCAGATGTACTATAATTAGTAGACTGTTTGCCATGTTCACGACGTACAGGGCAACCACTTGATGCTCAGTGTATAATTGAGTGGCAGTGCCAAACAATTAACAAGTGGACTCGGGTGGCGATCAAGCTCACGACCTCATGATTGAAGGGGACTTCCATACGAATTCAAGCTTTTAATTATTGAAAGACAGATATTCTAGGTCACTAAACACAATTTTGTATGAAAAAAAGTATGATTGAGGGTTGTTATAATTGGTTTTGAAATTCTAATGACACAAATTCACGAGCGAGCTCGTTCTCTCCCACAATGCACCTATTGGTGACGTGCGAGATTCACTATGCGCCTATTTATGTTCTCTCACTGCAGCGAATTTGTTCTTTTGATCGGACCAATACAAGGCTCGATCATGAATAGTTTAGTCCACGCTGCGCCACTGACCGTGCTTTTGAGCATTGCTGTGTTGTTGAACCGTTTAAGAATACTTGCCTGCCCGATATTGCAACACGTTTGGCTTTCATTGGTATTTGAATAGACACAAAGTTCTGTAAACGTGGTAATTGAATTTTTGCTGGCTCTGCATGGCCGGCTATTAAGAATGAAACATGCAGTGATCACAATGCAGTGATACCGGATACAAGCCTTCTAAAGAAATTGAGCAAAGTGAGCGTGCTACGTAAGGGTCTCATGATTGTGTGCGGTTAATTTAATTATTTCCATTTAATGACATTAGAAAAATCTTTTAGAAATCAACCAAAGTGAGTCAAATCCTGAAAATATACAAGCACATCCCTAGATTTATTTCCATTATACTGTATTTTGTTTTAAAATCGTCCGGAATTCTCCTTTAAGGAACACATGTCATGACCACTAGGTTACTATAATAGTTGTATTACTGTGTTGATACCAGTGCTATGAGTACTGGGTACAATTGCATAGGATTTAAAAGGTTTACCAACATTTTAGCAGAGGCTTGTATTTTCTTAACTCCTAACGTGCCAAGCACTTGTATTTCAGCTACAGATATTTGCATGCCATTAATGTACACGCTCGCATAATAGTACTTGACCATGTCCATTGTATTGTGCGGTGGCATTGTATATATGTAGCTCTATTGTCTGTGCGCCCCCTAATCTGCAGGCGTAGGGTATTTGCCTTTCAATACATTCTTTCAAATCCCCCAAATGCGATTAATGTAGAACCGGAGTGAACTCCACTTTAGGGTTAACCGTGAAAAATCATAGATTTTAAATAATCAACAAACGCATTTTCACATAAAATGACAAGGTACCACGAATGGTAGTTCATACAAATATTAGCCCACATGCATGATACAGTCATCTGTACGCATGTTTTACGTATATATTGTGTACTCACTTGTTGCTTATATTCATTCTTATTCATGTCTAAGGTGTCCTTTCAAATGACAGTGTCTCAAATGGCGATAGCAGTGCTGCAGTTGAAGGTAAACGGTCAAATTATGTCATTATATCGACTGTTTTGTTTGTATGTTACTTTTGTCACATCTACACTGGGTTTGCAACTAGAGCATATACCTAATTTTTATTCATAAGCCGAATACAATTGCCATAGTGGAATTCCTTGCGTAAATATGTTCAAAATCTATGGAAGTTTACAACCTTTCAAATGTGGGTGTATGCTGAATCTTGAATACCATGGTGCCATTTTGGGGTAAAGACTGTGTAACATTTAAACAACGTCTAGAGATGATGATAACCAAATTAGTATTTTTCAAGAGTAGGGTAGATTGAATGTTGACCTAAAATGGCTGGGATTTGTGAAATATCAATCTTAGGAAGCACGGTTACAATACTTACTCAATGTATGGCAATACAATTTGTTTTTAGGAGGAGGAATGACATGTTTCCAATTAGTTGATAATCTAAGAACGAAATAGTTACGCCTGACATCGCTTATTTGTTTCCTTTACGAGCAGAATAATGCGTGTACAATTATATTTCGTTCTAAAAAGTGAATGATTACTTTAACTTAAAACACAATCATATTATGCGGATTTATATGGATACAACTATTGACAAGCACGGGGATACCATTTTAAATAATTACCAACGTCTTTTGTAATTCCAATATTTCGGCTATTTAGATAACACAACATTTCTTTCTTTTATTTTGATTTGTTTAAATTCAAAAAGTGCAAATAAAAGTAAATCTAAATCATTCTCATTAACGAAAGTCTTTCTTTTTATAATCTTAGAACGTTGAATGTCGATCTTGCGAATGCTGACTTGTTTGAATTATACTAAGATAACAACACTAGTTAACAATGGAAAAAAGGACAATGTTTAGTACACGCTAGTTTTTCAATTCAATAAATATCGTATTTTATTTGTATTTTCATCAGTGGCACAATGGCTCCCTCGCAATTTCTCACTCGTACCTCTGGCTCAAAGTTGGCGACCCTGAGTGTGGTTGGGCATGATCCCCTACACCCACAAATTGTGAGCCCCCTTAGGTCTTTGCCCACCCCCCCCCCCCCCCCCACCCCAAACCAAAACTGTTTCCGGCGCGCCTGGTCTCTATCTGCCCTTCTGTTTACCTACTCTCCTTTAGATCTTTTTTTTTTTTATTAGTTTACGATTTATCAAGCTACTCCGACTATATTTAATGGGTCGCCTTGAAATATAGTTAGATGTAGCGTGATCAGCCTGGCTTGGGCCATGTTATTGGGAGAACAATCGTTGCTTAACTGTATCATGATAACAGAATGTCCATTAATATGTTGTTGTTTGTAATTAGAAATATGTGAATATTCGTCGTTCAAAGCATCTCAGCCATACTCTGCCTTATTAAATATAAGAATATTTGCTTCGATCCTTCACAGCAACTACTGGCGGGCATGTCGTAACTCCTGGATACAATGGTAACATACCTCAACCATCTAGTTGCATTTACGTCCCGAAAATGGTTAATGTATAAACTGAAATACGTCATATTTCAGTCCCATTATCAAATTACATTAGCTTATTACAATATATTTACGTTTAAAGGGATCTAGTAACTTTGTTGACTTGTGCAAAAAGCGATGAGTGGTTGATACAATGTTAATTGTTAACATATGATATGTCTACTGGGTTTTGTGTGAACATTTCAAGTTAAATGGACTTTATATGGCCGAGTAATGAGCAAAAATGCAAAGTGACATTCACTAACGCATTGTACTAACTTGGTACACGGTTCTGTTGGATAATTTTACATCTGAACACTTCAATTGTAACTTTCTTTTTAACGAAAGGAAAATTTGAAAAACCGAAACCTGTCCCATGCTTGTTTTGTTAATCAGATTACAACAAGGTATGTGACAACCGCTATCATTTCTATTGGATTTGGAGGATCTGGAAAATGTTACTAATCCCTGTAACAATTGTTATGATTACATTTTTAAATATTTTACAAGTTTGTGAAATGTTAAAAATCCACTTGCCTCTCTAAATGTTTTACATGTGTTACATTAGCTATAGCCAAATTATCCTGACTGAGAACAGTTTTGTAATGTTTTTGTGGAGAAATACGAGACAAAACACTAAATTGTATGTTTTTGATAAACTAATTGGTGAGTGCGAACAACGATTACTGATTCACAAACATGTTCCAGCAGCTCATCCAGAAAGAAACCCAATGAATTTTACATTAACTTTGAAAAGTGTTTGGGTGAATTCATGACATTCGTCTTCTGAAAGTGTTACATTACAGCCTAAAATGTTTGATATACAATATACTACGATTAAAGGTTTAGCAAATGTCTCCTTGTTTAACGAATCCGTGTTCTTCTTTTTTTTTCAGATCAACAGCCAGGTATTAATCAGGCTAAATCCAGCGTCATTGTAAATGTATACAATAGTAGTGTGGGCAACCTATTAGCACAGGGATCAGTTGCTAAATGCTCACAAAGGTAAATACAAAACACGATATTCGGGTTAAAGGGGTAGTACAGTTTTGGTAAGGCTGAGCCTTAGTAACCAAATCCTGCACAATAACATTACAAAATATTTAGTTATAACTGTACAATTATAAAAATTATATTGACTTTTATCTTTTATCTAGGTTTAAACATGAACAATTATCCCCGATTCAAACAAATTATGTTAACCCTATTAAGGCCGGGCTATTTGAGGTCTTCAGCAGGCCGGGGGGGGGGCCATTATGGCCCCCCCCCTAAGATCTCGGCCGCAGAGCGGCCGATCGCCATAAAAATTTGCACGCGTGATAAGTGAAGTGTATAGAATACAATGGTAATTTTTAAAAATTTTGAAAAATTCATTAATTTGCATATTTATGGTAATTTATGCAAATAAGTCATGAAATTCATATTTTTACCCATAAATCATATATTCTTCATAATTAAACTCTGGTTTTCACTACATATATTCTTTAGAGCATTTGGAATGATACTACAACAAAAAAAATTGGAAGAGCCCGGTTCTTCCTTTTGTTTTCTATTGTTTTATTAATTTCTTATGTATTTCTTTGTTTTTTTAACTTATGTATTTTATTGTTTTTGTTGTTTATTTTATTTCTAACTATAATTTAACTGTTTTGAACCCCAAAACCAACATATAAAATGTAAACAACACCAAATATCTAATAATACACCTCATTTTATGAAAATTGATATTTCCATATGTTTTGTACACAAATCACGAAATTAAGCGATTTTCGGGCTGACATGCATAGACAAAAGGTCACGTGACTTTGTAACGGAGGGTCCGATTTTCGAAATTTTTGTTTTAAAACGTGCGCAAGACCCGAAAGAAAAAAGTCACCAAGCAGCGGCGCGTCATCTTGCAGCGTTTTGGAGCAATAAAAAAAATTCCGGAGGGGGGGGGGCCATTATGGCCCCCCCCCCCCGGCCTTAACCTTTAACCTGCCGCATTAATTGGAAAAGGGGCTTGAAAGGAATTCTATTGAAAGGCAAATACCCCAAGCCTGCAGATAAGGGGGGGGGGGGGGCACATACAATAGAGCAACTTATAAAGGAGGCGTACATACAATAGCGCCACTTATGTATACAATATGCCACTGCACAATACAATGGACATGGTCAAGTACTCTATTGTGCGTGCATGCACGCTCATGGCACGTTAAAGGTTAATAGGGTTAAATGTGTACGTCCTAATCTTGTTAAAATTAAGCAACCGGGTAAAAGGCCAACGTACTTTTAATGATTAATGCGCTTTCTGTTCACCTGTTCAGTTCTACAACATCACATCCAGCCGTTGATGAACCTTCTATGGATGTTCGGCAAAGGAGGAAAAGAGGCGGCAACTCACCAGAGATTACTGAAGATGCTAATACTCAGGCACACGTTCCGTTACTAAGCTGCGATGCGATGAAGACCGTCATTGCTTGTATTTGTGCAATTACATGTGTGTGTCTATCCATCATTATGCTTCTTTGGCAAAAATCTGAGAGATGATTTCACGCACTATCCCATACAATACTGCTGACATTGTGTGAGAGATGCTGCATAGATTGACGGCTAATCACAGTCATAGTTCCGAGCAAAATTAAGACCTTCTGGAAGTCAGACTGAGGATATGATGATACCATTTGGGATTGGAGCTTAATCTATGTCATGATGAGTTATGCATACTGTTTGTTAGGACATCCGGGCCGGGTCATTGACGATGCAGCGACACGGGTAATCAGCTAATGTACTAATGGGAAGAGATGAAGAGTGGCAAGATTCGAATTTGCTGCCGACCGCTATGCCGGAGATATACAGGGTATCTCAAAAAGAATGGTATACTTGGAATATATTTTAGTAAGATATGAAGATAATTTGAAAAACATACATATTTGGTGTCATATTACAGAAAAATAATCAGGCTTCCTGATAGTTTTTTATCTCAGCTATGTAGGGTTTATAAATCGTGAGATATGGTCATTTGTTTGCAAACAATTCGAAATCCACTTTGTGTCAATTTACGTGCTGTGCATTAGATGACTTGCCAACATGTAATTATTTTTATAGCAAAAATGTAGTATGTTTTAAAGGGGTAGTACAGTTTTGGTAAGGCTGAACTTTAGTAACCAAACCTTGACAGTAACATTATAAACTAATAGTTATAACTCCACCATGCTCGAAAGGTATACAAAATTACAAACAACTTAGTAAAAAGCCCATTATCATTCCAAAAGAGCCATTAAAACACAAGAGGGCGCTTTTCTAAAAAGGCATTGGTTTCAACCATTTTTCATACAGAATTATGCATGTGATGTTTCATTGAAACAATGATTAAACAGAGAGATCATCAACAACTATTTAAAAACCGCTTTTGAAATTTTTTGAAAAAGTGCAAGCATCTTTTAAATTTTTCGAAAAAACATCTAATTATTTGGGCCCCAAATAATTATAAGATCAGATATTTTTATTGATATTTCAGCCGTTTCTGGGTCGATTTTGACCAAAAAAAGTTTATTCCGCCATTAAAATTGCATGTTCTCTCAAGTTCGACACTCAGTTTTTCATTACCTCACAAACAAATTGTGTTGAGCAGCGCCCTCTCTACCAAAACTAAACTACCCCTTTAAGTAAGTATTAAATTGGCGAACTATGGTGCGTAAATATGTTGTTCACACTGTAGTCAGGTTCACTATGTCGAAATTTTAGCTTTCGTAAACTTTTTTTGGGGATTTGTAAACCTATACATTTTTGGAATCTGTATAGTATAAGAAGTCAGAAAACCAATGTTTACAATTTGCCGGAAGCATTTATGGCGGCCATCTTGGATTTTCAAAATGGCCGCCATAACAAAAGGTGTTTCTCATTATCTCAGCTTCCAGGTGGCCTAGAGTAATGATTTGAACGACTAAACATATGTTTTCATGGATGGGGAAGACAATAGGACAATGTTAAATAAGATCAACACAACCACAAAGCGGCCATCTTGGATTTTTAAAATGGCCGCCTTGAAAATCAGTGTTATTCAATATTTCAGCATTCAAGTGGCTTAGAGTCATGATTTTAATGGCTAAACATATGTTTTCAGGGATGGGGAAGACAGTGGTATAATGTAAAATAAGATAAACATAACCACAAAGCGGCCATCTTGGATTTTCAAAATGGCCGCCTTGAAAATCAGTGTAATTCAATATTTCAGCACTCAAGTGGCTTAGAGTCATGATTTTAGTGGCTAAACATTCATATTCAGGGATGAGGAACTGGTGGTACATTGTAAAATAAGATAAACATAACCACAAAGCGGCCATCTTGGATTTTTAAAATGGCCGCCTTGAAAATCAGTGTTATTCAATATTTCAGCATTCAAGTGGCTTAGAGTCATGATTTTAATGGCTAAACATATGTTTTCAGGGATGGGGAAGACAGTGGTATAATGTAAAATAAGATAAACATAACCACAAAGCGGCCATCTTGGATTTTCAAAATGGCCGCCTTGAAAATCAGTGTTATTCAATATTTCAGCATTCAAGTGGCTTAGAGTCATGATTTTAATGGCTAAACATATGTTTTCAGGGATGGGGAAGACAGTGGTATAATGTAAAATAAGATAAACATAACCACAAAGCGGCCATCTTGGATTTCAAAATGGCCGCCTTGAAAATCAGTGTTATTCAATATTTCAGCACTCAAGTGGCTTAGAGTCATGATTTTAGTGGCTAAACATTCATATTCAGGGATGAGGAACTGGTGGTACATTGTAAAATAAGTTAAACATAACCACAAAGCGGCCATTTTGAATTTTCAAAATGGCCGCTTTGAAAATCTCTGTTTCTCAATATCTCAGCATCCAATAGACTTAGAGTCATTATTTCCACGGCTAAACATACATTTTCGCACATGAGGAAGCCAGTGGTATAAAGTAAAAAAAGCTTTCATAAAAATATAGCAGTTTATCTTGTTTATCCATATTATAATGTTTGTTAATAATGGCTCGGCACTTTTATGTGTAGCAAGTCATAACTTTATTATGTCTAGGCCGCTTCTTGGACAAATTTATAGCAAAATCTTTGCATGTCATAATCATCATCATGATCATTACTATCACTGGTCGGCAACATGTCATTCCGAGAGTCCTCGTCATTCTAGCACTGAGTTCATGCTGAACTATGCATGGTAATTTATTGGTCCTACAATAGCATCAATGTTGAACAGTCTTCTCTGCACTGGCATCTCACCATCTCGATGATGGATTTGAAGGTTGGGAGGACCGGATTTACCTGATCAGCGCAGATGTGTCCTTGTAGAAGTCATGCTGCAGTGGATCCAGGAACGGCTGCTGAGCAAGGCTTTCTTGACCTCATAATGTGGTCCGGATCTGGACTCAGTGAATGTGCTGCTTGGAACAACTCGGGGATGCAATATCGATGCCCTTTAGTGCGTATGCAGTACAGACGAATGTAGAAAGTGATGACAGCCGATCTTCAGTGACTTCAGCGGCATCTAAAAGCAACTACAGTGCATTGATGACTTCTCCACCTGTTGAGGTAGACTTGCAGCTTGGTTGCCTTGCCTATGCAATAGAACCGTCCTGTGTTGCCTGCCCCTGTGATTGCGTGATAGGCTAGAATAGCATTTGCATTTCTGGAACTAGAGCTGCCTATATTGGCTGTACTTGGACTACTTCCGAAGGCATCGACATGGACGGGTTTCTCAGCAAAGGAATAGTGCCATGACCAGCACCAGAACATCAGTGTATGGAATGAAAACCACCAATTCTGCCTCAGGCAGGCTTATCTTTGATGCCTGTATTGTGGATCATCAGTGTATCCGCCTCTTCGTGATCATTGTCCTCGATTTGCATCTCGCTGTTGCTCCTAATACGCCCTGTGGCAGATGCAATATCCAGCTTTGACGAGCCCTGGTCATGTTGGTTGTTAAAAAGTTAAGAGTTAAAGACCTTCCCTTGCCAATGTTGGCAAGGCGGCGCCTATCTCCGATTCATTAGCCCTATGCCACACGTCTACAAAATGTAGCGAAAGCTACAGAAGGGGCCGGCCAGTCCTCTGGTAAATTGTGTGATTAAAATTCCCTTCTCCATTATATAGATGCCGAGCGCCTGGCTAGAAGGCAGAAGGTACCATTTTGGTATGACCCGGTCTGGGATCGAACCCGGGACCTCCCGTGCACGAGGCGGACATTCCAACCGCTGATCCACCATGCTCGGTCATGTTGGTTGTACTCCAGTGTTTTTGCTGTCAGATACGCAGTAGGATCAGTCTTCGTTTTGTCGTGGGAAAAGAAACGGGTCATAATTGGAATGTGATATGTTGTTGTCATCTCTGATATATGATATTGGATCGGAAAATCTCCTTGTCTCTGATTCTCCCTTGTGGTATTCTTCAGGGAATCAGGCTTGTTTGTTTCATACACCAGCAGTGACCAGAATGATCTTATCAGAGAGATTAGTCTGGTAGTGACAGTCAATTACCTCAATGAATGCTTCAATACCATACTGTGTGATTATATCATTCTGGTGTTGGAGACATACAAAGCTGATTTCCTGAAGAATACCACAAGTGAGAAACAGAGTCAAGGGAAGGATCTGATCCATTATCAGACCAGAGATGACACCAACATCAATCACATCCCAATTAGCCGGTTCATTTCCCCTTTCAGAACGAAGGCTGACCTGACTGAGTATCTTGCAGCAAAAACACTGGAGTACAACCAAGGCTCGTCAACGCTGATTATCGCATCTGCCACAGGACGAACTAGGAGCAACAGCGAGCTGAAAAGCGAGGACAACAATCATGAAGAGGCGGATACACTGCTCATACACAATGCCGCGCTGATTTCAAAGAGTAACCCACCTGATGCAGAGTCGGTCATAGCACACTATGACCTTCTGCTGAGAAATGGCGTCCGGAGTGGTCTCAGTGCAGCCAATATAGACAGCTCTAGGTTCAGAAAGAGCAAAGGCTTTACCAGCCTTCCATGCATTCAAGGGGGAAGACAACACGGGACGGTTCTATCACATAGGCAAGGCAACCTCCATAATGCAAGTCTACCTCAAAGCAGGCGGATATGTCAGCATTGCATCTCAAGCAGCACATCCAACGATTCCAGATCCATGCCACATTATGGGGCCAGGCAGGTATTGCTCTGCACCAGTTCCGTGATCCGCTGCAGCATGGCTACTACAATGACACAGCAGGTTCGCACTTCTTGCGCTTGTCGCATTATTTTGCACTTGTTCGCGCTAATTAGTAGGACCCAAGCAGACTATTGATGCTCGTGTAGGTCCAATAATTTATCATGCATAGACCTCTGCCAGTGTAGAATGACGAGGACTGTAGGAATAATATGTTGTCGACCAGTGACAGTGACGATGATGATGAAATGCAAAGACTCTGCATAAATATGTCAATAAGCTATCTAGACATGCTAGAGGTGTAACGGGCTACACATTGAAGTTCTGAACCATTAATAACATCTGTTATAATGAAACTAACATTATAATCTATATCATGTTAAGCTTACTTTACTTTAAACCACTGGCTTTCTTCATCTTGTAAATGTATGTTTACCAATTAAAATCATGACTCTAAGTCACTTGGATGCTGAAATAGTGAGAAAAAACGTATTTTCAAGGTGGACATTTTGAAAATCCAAGATGGCCACTTTTGGGTAATGTTTAGATTCATTTACTTTGTACCATGCACTGGTTTCCTCATCCCTGAAAATGTATGTTTAGCCGTTAAAATCATGACTTTAAGCCACTTGCATGCCGAAATAGTGTAACAAAACACATTTTCGTGGCCATTTTGAAAATCCAAGATGGCCGCTGTGTGGTTGTGTGTAGCTTACGGTATTTTAATTCATACCACTGGCTTCCAAATCCCTGAAAATGTATGTTTAGCCATTAAAATCATAACTCTAGGCCACTTAGATGCTGAGATATTGAAAAACACTGATTTTAAAGTTGGCCATTTTGAAAATCCAAGATGGCCGCTTTGTGGAACCTTATGTTTGACTAATTTTACATTGTACCACTAGCCTCCTAGTACCTGAGAAGGGATGTTTAGCCGTTAAAATCATGACTCTAGGCAACATGAATGCTGAAATATTGAAAAACACTGATTTTCAAGGCGGCCATTTTGAAAATCCAAGATGGCCGCTTTTTGGTTATGTTTATCTTATTTTACATTGTACCACTGTCTTCCCCATCCCTGAAAACATATGTTTAGCCATTAAAATCATTACTCTAGCCCACCTGGAAGCTGAGATAATGAGAAACACCTATTGTTATGGCGGCCATTTTGAAAATCCAAGATGGCCGCCATAAATGCTTCCGGCAAATTGTAAACATTGGTTTTCTGACTTCTTATACTATACAGATTCCAAAAATGTATAGGTTTACAAATCCCCAAAAAAAGTTTACAACTTTACATAGTGAACCTGACTACTGTCTGAATTACATTTTAATAGATTGCACGCCTTTTGTTGGTTCAACAGAGGCTTTACAAAATCTTCAAAGATTCGTCTACTGAAGTAATGTTTGAGCATTAACATGTATTATTACCATGATTACAATGCGATCATTTTCTACACTTTAAAATCAGTTATCCCTTGAGGAAACTCTCTTTATGGTCTCATTCGAAAGCAAAGCCTGACAAATGTCTACAATCAATTAAAGGAAAACAGTAACAAGGCAAACGCCTTCAGCTTTGCGACACTATTCTGAACTGTCAAAAGTGTTCGGAATATGGGCGATCAGAATCCTGAATCAGGGTCAATTTGGAAGAATTATATCCAGAAAATTTGCTTTTTAGGGAAATTGAACCATATTTAACCACCGTTAACCTTTCAAGCGTCAGCAGCGACAAATATAATTGCACTCTAGCCATTGTTACATCTTTATGATATTATAATTCTTAAAGAGGATACCAAATGTTTGCGACAAATGTCCAACGCCATATACAATCAAACATTATTTGAGATCCGCTGAATGGAAATATGTCATATCAAGTTTATCTGAAAGCACATGGTACCAGATATGTTGATAATTGTAATAACTAAACTTGAATAACATATCATATGCATATGTATTTTTATAAACATATATAAGTTGACATTGTCGTCAAAATCACACATTATTATGCTTTTACGATTCGCATAACATGAACTATACCTGTGTCCAATTACCAAATTATCTTCTTCCATGAATGGATTATGTATGTTGACTGATGTTGGTTTTCTTCAAATGACAACCATATCCTATTAAGATTCTTAAACTATCCATGAATATTACATAACATTAATGTGCATTACTTCCGAATATGGAGCAAAAGTCAAAAGTGAAATGTTGCCAAATTTATGAACGGTAATTAGGTAATGGGCGAGATATGAACGCTGAAACCATTGCGGAACTTTTGGTGAGGAGTTTACATCAATATACTATGAGCTAAACCCCTCGTCTAGATGGGGTTTATTTAATGAACGTTATAAAGTATCGATAATAGGCGGAGGGCCAAAGTCGAAAACAGTGACTTTAGGTTGCCAGATCTCCACAACAAGTTCAAACCGATTTTAATTTCAAGTATTTTTAATGAGACAAAATAATTCAGAGGTCTACCTCAACAAAATTGTTGCGAACACCTCCAAATCCATGATGGCGTCCAAAAAAGCAGTCGTTTTGTCTTGCTATAGATAATTGGCAAAATTTACCAAACAACACCTCAAATCAGCATTATTTTGCAACCATGTTAAAAACAATGTAATTTCCTATAATCTGATACCAAACACCATGGCTTTCAGGATATGTAACACGGTCATTTTTAGCCCAAAACTCAAATTTTAGGCATTTTCCCCCAACAATATGAAATTATTGATTTACATAATTGCGCATAAATCAAATAATTGTATTATAAGTTGAATTAATACTCTTTAAAAAACTGTCCAATTATATCAACAATACTCTGTGAAAATCAGCATTTGATATCGACAAAACGGGTAGTTTTGCATGATTTCTAATGGTGTACAGGGTGTCTCAAAAATGTGTAATCTTGATTATAGGATTTGTGTACCAAATGATTGCGTCAATCTCGGGACACCTTCAATTCCAGTTATGAAAAATCAACAAAACCACCATTTCCTGTAATATGATGAATATTCCACCATCATTAAGTAATCCGCGCAGATGTCGTGTCTGTCTTGTATTTTGTTTAAATGCATTTATCATAAATCAAGCGCTAAAAATGAATTTAATTCCACTCCACATGGAGCATTCCAGTCAGCTGCATACTGACGCGCCTGCTATGCATATTGCGAATTCGAATCATACTGGGTGCCCATGATGTGTTTAAAACATTGTCAAGATCATGTTCATTATCTTGAGTAAGTGTCTTACTGAAGTACACAATATGCGGGACATAATATGTGCAGAGCGTATCTAGATTCGAACACCATCTTGATCGCAAGGCACGCACCCTTCATGCCAATAATATCTTAGTACATGTACCTGGAGACCATAAAGGTCTATACAAATTGGCTGACTTAGTATTAACACAAAACAAACTTAATTGCTAAACCAATATGTAGCCTACACCACCAAAAAGCCTCAGCAAGCCGAATGTTTATTTGTTATGCACTACACTGTACTCGTGTAACCATGGTAACAACAGCCGATAATGGACAGAAATATACCAAATCACCAAATTTATTTTAAAAACTTAAAATTAGCAGGTAAACGGGGTCATTCTCATTTTACATGTGATTTGTTTTCCTTCATGTTATCGCGAAAATTAGTGATCATAATGCGGCTTGTAGTAGCCAGATATATGATTTATTGTATTTATATTGTTGTTGTTACTATGGTTACAAATGTACAAGGTGGTACAACAAGTTACTGTACGATAAACATAATAATAGCCTATTCAAAGTTTTCTTCGAACCCTGAAAAAGTCTAGCTAACTGTGGTGTTTCGAATAATAATCATGTTTAAAACATACTTATCCAGATATGGTTGGTCCAACTGTAAAGGACGCGCGCCTCTCATTCGAATATTGCACTAAATAGTGCACTTTGCATTATGGATTTATTATTGCAGTGAAATTACCGATACACTATTTTCGTGTATTGCAAACCGATGGTGGCATATTCATGACATAAAAGAAGAAAACTGAAGGTTTTGTTGAAAACGGGTATAAACAATATGTCATTATTTAGGAGCATTTCTTGAATAAAGTCCGTAAACAAGAATTACATTTATTGGGGCACCCTGTATAGTGTTCGAAATCGTACAAAATTGCTGTATTTGTCGATATCAAATGCTGACTTCCAGTTATTATAACTCTTTGTTCAGATACGGTACACACTTGGAATTTTCACAGAGTATTGCTGATATAACTTGGCAGTTTTCTGAAAAGTATTAGTTCAACTCCTAATGCAAATATTGATTTATGCCGAATTACGTAAATCAATAATTTCATATTTTTGGGGGAAATTGCCTAAAATTTGAGTTTGGGACTAAAAATGACCGTGTTTCATATCCTGAAACCCATGAAATTTGGTATCAGATTATAGGAAATGTTATTGTCTTTAATATAGTTGCAAAATCATGCTGAGTTTAGGTGTCTTTTGGGAAATCTCGCCAGTTATCTATAGCAAGTCAAAACGGCTACTTCTTTGGACGCCATCTTGGATTTGGACCTTTTTCACAACAAATTGTTTGAGGTAGACCTCTGAATTAATTTGTCTTATTAAAAATACTTGCAAATAAAATTGGTTTAAACTTGTGGTGGAGATCTGGCAACCTAAATCCTTAAGGAAGCCACTTTTTCGACTTTGGCCCTCCGCCTATAAGTTCATGAATAGTATTCACAAAGACACACACGCACAAGTACATGTGTATTGACACATATAAGGACGTTTATTGTATACCTTAAGTAAAAACACATTAAATAAGTGTTAACATAAATATGAGCAAACGTAAAGGCCTAGAATGAGCCCTGTACGCAGAATATGATAATAAGCATTCCTGCATATTTTGTATGTAACGTTAACACTTTTTGCCATATTGCATTCATTGCAGTTTGCCCTCATAACAATACACATACTAACAAATGGGACAATGCGAGCATTTTAAACTTATGAAAAAAAAAAAAACATTAGAGTATGATTGCAATACTTTTATACTACATTATAAATGATGTTAATTATGACACTAGTCCGTTCCTTTCATGATAAGTAATCATCAATGTTAACACCAGGAAATTTAAGTATACATATTTAACCCGTGTTTGAATTTATGTATGTATATCAATAACAGTTTCTTGTATCGTTTTTGTGTGTTCAACCCTCACTTTATTGTTGTAAAACATAGTTCTATGATGATATGTATTGTGCTACTTGTATTGTGTTGTATTGTACTGTCAGTTAAATCATAGAGGAATGATCTACTAGATATGCAGGCCTTTTGGAATTACATACTTCAATATGCAGTACATGTCATTCCTAAATTAATATTTAGTGCCATTCATGTCATTAATAAATGTTATGATGTATGTAATTTATCCTAATACATGTGTGTATTTTATATGAAATATATTGTTATTAGAATGTTCAATAACGATAAAGCAATAGATTACCCGTCACCTTGACAAGGTCCTTGTAAGGTATTTTCATTTGAACAGTGAAACTGCATCGATAGTCAGTATTACATTTGTCAAACTGACACACCAATACACATGCCCTTAAATGCTACGTGAATAACTTGTGTATTTGTATCACTTTGCGTCCCTTTGTGTCAATATTACTGTTTGCTCGGTATGCCGTTATTTACAGTTATGTCCATCAATAATCATGTTATGTAATGACAAGTTAGCATTAAACAAAACACATCTAACAACTATTAATGATTACGATGTACCATGATGCATAACCAACTGAATAATATGAAAAGAATGTCTGCGATATTCTAGACGTATGATACAATTTTTGTATATATATATAATACAACATCTTTTTATTTGTGTACATTCAGCGTTATTCCTTAGATTTGAATACAAGTTACATGTTATATTCCTTCCTGTGTGTGCAATATATTAGTATTTGTTTACCTATTTGTATTTATACGTGTATTGTTCACTTCAATTGTATCTTTGTTATCAATTTGATCGATAATTATTATAATAATTGTTATATTTAATGTGTGCACACTTTTACATGGCATTGGCAATCGTACTTGTAATCCTTAACGTTGTCGTAATCAAACCTGTTTACAAGTGCAGTTTAGCCGTAGGGTTGCCTAACATGTGGTGATCATGGTGATTGTAAACAACTCAAATATTTGTGCACGAAACATATTATGTGTATTATAATAAATTTCCATATACAATTATGTATGTCAAGATTTTGCAAGAGCTACATTATTTTAAATGATGTACTTTCGTCACCTAAGATTCTTCGTGGTAGATTTGTATTCAACGAATGATTTTGCTGTGACGTATTACCGTGTCTTACGTACTTAAACACATTGCTTCCACAACGCAGTATGCTGACGTTTTATTCAATATAGCTATTTCTGTTTACCCTTAGTTTTAACTGACTCCGACGTATATGTATGGCGGGTCGCTTCGACTTTTTTTGTTTGTATCCACGCGAGCATATAAAGGGACAAGTTGGTTCTAAGTATGATGTAACGATTGTATACTTCATTAGTTCTTTACACATTTAAATTGTGTTGGTAAATGTTCGTGTACATGTAATTAGAAACTATACTCTTCAGTATTTAAAATTGAAGTATGTCACTTTCAGCCTTTAGATACATTTATTATTCCTACTCTTGTACACATCCCTATGTTTGCATCAACGTTAATGTCGATATACATATTGACATGTTCACCTCAAGTCTTGGATATCATGAATATCATATGTTTATGAAATAAAAGTATCAACCTGTATGCTTATAATTATGGAAGTGATATCAAACTACCTATTAAATATTTTCAAGTGACTGTCGCATGCCAATAGTTAAATATTAATTTGTATAAGAAATTACTGAATCGTTTGTGTATTTTGTATGAACAATCATGCTATTTATTTATGTTGTATCAAATGTACCATCCAACATATGATTGATGTTAGCCAGCGAGCTTTTTTCTTTATGATCCATTATGCAAGCGGCCTTCACATGTCAATGATGTACACTATTCAATGAATAGTGTACATCATAGTATGAATAGTATTCATGTCATACTTGTTATTCATGTTTTACTCTGAGCTGAAATATTTTTAAGTAGTTGAACTATTTGCATTGTACCTCCGACTTCGTTTATTCCATGAAATGTGTATAAAGGGAGCATAATTGGTATGATATAAGGATTTTGGTATTACAATCATCAAAAATGTCAATCTTCACTCGAGTAAAGTTTGGTGTGCAGTTAAATATAAACTGCTTATTTTACAGGTATAGTATATTTTTTGAGTTGGGGGCGCTGCAGTAAATAATTTTTATGTGAGGTTTTGAACAACTAAGTGTAATATTTAAAATATAATTGCGAAAATCGCCCACAAGCTGATACATTGATGAATAGAACGGTTATGTTTAAATAAATAGAAATAACAGGACAAACTCGTACATAAACATATAACAAGTACATCTTATTACGCATTACATGTATTAGATGAATGTGAATGATCTCTATGAGTAAATAAATGGGGTTACTAAGCATGCTAAGAAAATGAACTTAATTACAACGCATACAACCATCGTAAGTTATAACATTGAAATTATTTACACACTGATTTTAGGCGTGTATGAAATTGAAGTATTGTTGAAAATTTCATTTAAAACTGCGATTTACAAATAATACTGTGGAAGAACATTACAAAAATAGTATTCAAGATAGTATGTATGTGAAGATGCACAGTAGCTAAGCTTGAAATATGTTTGATTTGACAGTTTATTTTAGTTTTTGTAATTGAACATATTTGATGTTTATATGTAGTTATAATGGCTATGCAGTTGTTAATAGTAATTGTATACAAAGAAAAAACGCTGTTCAAAATTTCGTTGTTCAGAATTTTGTTGTAAACATTTTGAGCAAGGTTGTTTAAATGACAGAATGAGGGTTCTAAACAAACACTGTTTAAAACACTCGGTCTAGTTGCAGAACATTTTTTAAACAATTATTGTTTAAAAACCCTGAACGGGTTTCATTCCCTCCAACCAAGGCTTTTACGCGTTACGCGCACACGCAAACGGCGGCGGCTCGGCAACAATTTCATCATGGCGGATAACTATACCGTCAAGACTTCGGAGGAGTTCGGACTCGCTGAACTAATTGACGTATTCAGAGGTGAGAATTTAAACTAATTATTTAGTAATCTGAACGATTTTATACTTAAGACTTTTTTGTGCTTGCTTTGACATCTAAGCGATATCTACAATACAGAATAAATTAAGATAGACTCTGCCAATCCCTTCCGCAGTGCAGTGATCGAAGTTGCACGGAATGTACGCGCCCGCGGAGGCAGCTAGCTAGCGCAGCGAGAGTCAGGCCCGTCCAGTGCTGCGGCCCTGCCGACCGTACCCCGGTAGACATCGCTTAGATGTAAAAACAAGCACAAATATGTCTTAAGTATAAAATCGTTCAGATTACTAAATAATTAGTTTAAATTCTCAACTCTGAATACGTCAATTAGTTCAGCGAGTCCGAACTCCTCCAAAGTCTTGACGGTATAGTCAACAGTTTTTTAAACAACAACATAAAACACCTTACTTTTTTAAACAATAGTTTTAAGCAACAACTTTGAACAACTGACTTTTAAACAATATTTTTGAACAACATTTTTAAACAACGGACGATTTTAAACAATATTGTTAAAGAATGCTTAAACAACCATGCTGTTTAAAATCTATTGTTTAAAAAGTTGTTTAGAATTTTAAACAACTTACTGTTTAAATATTAAACAATCTTGGTTGTTCAAAATTTTAAACAATGTTGTTAGAGGGACCGGCTTAAACAGCGTTTTTGGCTGTTGTTTAAAAAGTTTTTTTAATTTTGATTTGCTGTGTACGGATTCAAAGCTTGATATGAAATGAAAGAAGATGTCGGGCTTATCATTGATATAAAACAATATTGTGTGTATATTTTGAATACACATTTTTTGTTTTACCATACCTTTTTTCTGAGTGTGTATACTTATGATAATTAAAGGGATAGTTGAGTTCTGGTAAGGAGAGTACAGTTTTGGTGAAACTGAATTTTAGTAACCAAAACCTGCATCATTACATTACAAACCAATAGTTATAACTAGAAAGGAACACAAAATTACAAATGACGTAGTAAAGATCTTTTTTTTTTTTTTTTTTTTTTTTATGATATTTATTTTATTCATTGCTCAAAACAAAATAACAATAACAAACAATAAGAGAAATCAGTACATATAATATAATCAGTATATTAACGTATTTTCACATCTTAACATAATCATGTAAAAATCATTTTAAATTTACATCTAAATGACACAAACAAAATTGTATTGTTGTACATCAAATAAAGCAGAGCATGAACATAAAAAAGGGGGGAAAGAGGGGAAAACTCTTTTCCCCTCAAAGAACAGACCTATACAAGTGCTTAAATACACACACACACGCGTGCACACACCCACACACCCATCCACATAAAACATGCCTACATCTGGTGAGAATCTCGACCATTATGTCCGCCTTATTCGTTTTATTGCTTCTGTTTGCCTTCCTTGTTCTAAATTGTCCCACTTTCTAAAATGATACGTTAGTGTACCACGGTCCCCAGCTAAATACTTCTCCTCCTTTCTATTTTCTAATAATCTTTTCTTAATCTCCAAAGCAGTTGGTGGTTTATTTCTATTTTTACTATCTATAAATATCATGTATTTTACCCAAATTATTATATTATTTAATAACTGTTCCTTCCCTATATTTAACTCAACTATTCCTACGTGGATATCTTTCCAATTTATATTTCTAATCTCTACTAAATTAAATAAATTTCCACACGCTTCCCAAATTGGTTTTACTTTCTCACAAAGAAAAAACAAATGCTTGTAAGTTTCTTCATATTTACCACAAAAAGAACATAAATTACTATCAACCATTTTAAATGTATATAAATATAATTTAGTATATATAATATTATAAAGCATTTTAAATTGAAATTCTCGAAGCTTACTATTCAAAGTGCATTTTCTAAGTCTTAAGAATATTAATTGTATGTCTTTCCCATTAATATTATAAATCTGCTCTAAATTTTATTCTGCATATGATTTTTCTACTTTTTTACTCAATAAAAAAGTATATTTCATTTTTGAAGTAACCTTATCTAACATATATACCTTGTCAACAATTAAAAGGTTCATATCTAATTCCCTATCTATATTTAAGTGAATATTTGTATTCAAAAATTGTTTCCATGAAGGGGGAATGCCAAGAAAAATACGTTGTATTTCCATAATCTCTAAACTATTTAAACCTTTTCTTTGAAATTCCTCATTTGATTTTATATTACCTTCCCCATCAACAATATGATGCAACCTATAAATATTCTTTTAAAATAACTGTTCATTGAAAGGAACATGTCCATCAATAAAAACAAATCTATTATTACAAATAATTTCATTCCTTTTAGAAATATTTTCTTTTAACAAAAATGTTTTTGTGGCAATCCAAGCGTCCAACATGTCTCTATAAAAAGCTGGTAATGCTAATTTAAATATATCTATGATTGCATTATTATTATAAAATATCAAAGTTCCACCAAAATCTTTAGTTAAATAATTAAAATATTGCTTCCATCCCATATTTGCATCCCCCGTTAAAAGTCTCTTTATCCACATAATCCTCTGCACTAAAATGAATAAATGGAAGTCAGTTAATCTTAGCCCACCTCTACAATAATCTAAGAACATTACATTACGCTTAATCTTATCTTTTCCATTCCACAAAAAGTCAAAAACCAATTTATCCAAATCTTGAAATACCCAATTCGGTACTGGTGTCAGTGCCGACACATAAATTAATTTCGACAAAATAAACGTTTTTATCAATTGAATTTTTCCCATTAAAGTTAAATCTCTTTGTTTCCACCACGATAGCAACTTTTTAATTTTACTCAAAATTTCCTTATAATTTGTCTTTCCTGAACTTCAACATCTAAAGAAAAATAAATACCCAAAATCTTCACTATTTGTACTATTTTACCAAATGGAAGAGCAATATCTTTATTTTGAGAAGGGCCTAACAATAATATGAAAGTGTTTTCTTTATTAATTTTTAATCCAGAATTTCTAGCAAAACTTTCAAATAATTTCTCCACCCTTTTAAATGATTTGGAGTCCCGAATAAAAAGAGTCATATCGTCTGCATAAAGAATTTTTTTTATTTGTACGTTATTGAACGTGAATCCTTGAACTTGAGGGTCTTTATAATTATATTGAACGAACTAAAATTTAAATACAAAGTATAAACAAATATGGGGACAGGGGGTCCCCCTGCCTTACACCCCTCTTAATATTAAAGTATCCAGTAGATGCGCCCCCATTAAAAACACAACTTTGAGCATTATTATAAATAGTCTCCACCCATCTACAACATGACGGTCCAAAACCAAATGTAATTAAAACCTTCTGCAAAAATGTATGTGAAACTAAATCAAAAGCCTTTTCAAAATCAATTATCATCATATATCCAGGTATTTTATTGACTGATGTATGATGAATTATATCATCTATCATTCTTATTGCTTCACCTATATTTCGATCTTTTAAATATCCCACCTGGTTGACAGAAATTATTTCATTTAAAACTTTTTTTAATCCTTATTGAAAGCACTTTAGTTAAAATGTTGTAATCTACATTTAATAAGGATATTGGTCTATAATTTTTTATAAATAGGGGTCTTTTCCTTCTTTATGGATTAAACTTATAACTGCCTGTTTTTGTGACGAAGATAATTCCTTTTTTTCGAAAGCTAAATTTAAAGAGTTTACTACCAAATTTCCTATTAGTGGCCAAAACTGTATATAAAATTCCACACTTAAACCATCGTTATCCGGTGATTTATTACATGCCATTTCTTTTATAGCTGCCAAACATTCTCCATTAGTTATTTTTCCTTCACACAATAAACTCGAATCTAAATTTAATTTTGGCAAGTCCTGAAAAAAATGATCCACAAAGTGAATTTCCTCCTCTGATTGAGCATATAGCTTACTATAAAACATAGATATTTCTTGCATAATATTTTTTTGATCAAAACAAATATTTTCATTTATATAAAGTTTACTAATTAATGTTTTCTTCTTATTAAACTTCATTAATTGAGTAAAATATCCAGTGTCTCTTTCTCCACATTCATAGTGTGAAGCTCTAGAGCGAATTTTAATACCTTCATTAATATAATTATAACAATCCTGTAATTCTTTTTGTTTTCGTTCCAAGTCATCAACTTTTCCCTGGTCTATCCCATTCAACAATTCATCTTCCAACTTAAAAATATCCTCTTCCAAATTTACATTTTTTTGTTTTCGTTGTTTTGCCTTTTCTTTTGAATATTTTCTACTAACATTTCTAATTTTCATTTTCAAAAAATCCCATAAAACTCTTTTATCTTCTATTTCTATTTGAAATTCATCTTTTAATTGAATAATTTCCTCTTTAATACAATTAATATATTCAATAACTTGACATAAACTATTATTCAATTTCCAATAGGATCCTTGAAACTTAAATGAATTAATTAACTTATCATAAAATTGCAGCTGAATGGCTGAATGATCCGGAGCCATAGAAGGAATTATATCACACTTAAAAACTACATGTTCTATTTGCTTAGAAACCAACCAATAATCTAATCTACTTTGCATAAATGGATTAATTTGCCTATACGTAAACTGTTTCTTTAATCCATTTCGTACCCTCCAAATATCCAGCAATTCAAATCTATCTAAAAATTGTTCAAATAGAATATTAAATCTAGACTGAACGTTGTGTCTACTATTTCCAAAATAATCTAAATCTTTATTTAAAATAATATTAAAATCTCCTCCAATAATTATTGCATTATTTTCTTTATCAATGTTCCTTATTAATTTTTCAAAATTTACTAAAAAATCAATCTTCTCTAATTCTCTTCCTCTTACTGGCAAATAAACATTAGCAATTATCAATTTCATCCCCTGAATGATGCATTCCATTATAACATATCTACCATTATCATCTGAGATAACATTTAAAACCTGAATATCTAATTTATAGTCTATCAAAATAAGCACCCCTTTACTATGGTTTGTCCCATGACTAAAATATGAACTCCCATTCCATGGCAATTTCCAAGTCTCCTCAACTTCAATTGTACTGTATGTTTCTTGTAAAAAAAACAATATCTACTCCTTTATCTTTACACCATATACAAATTTTTTCCCTCTTTGATTTTTCTCGGATTCCATTAACATTCAAAGAAAGAAAATTACACCTAATATAACTATCTTTACCCTCCATAACTAAATATTAACATACAAATATTCAAGCATTCTTTTCTCCATATATACAATTCTCCATATATACAATTCACGGGCTAACAAGAGCAGGCTCAAGAATATATAAATTACTCCAAAAGCTGACATATTTGCCGAGGTCCCCAACAACATAGGCAATGCAATCAACATTCACACACACCACACACAACAAACACAGTAACTGAACTGAACTAAATTGTAAGATATATACACTAAACATTGCTCCTCGTTGAGGTTTCTACGACAAAAGAAATAAAAAAGTGTACCAAACACCAACAAAAAAAAAACAAACATTTCCGCTACTCCACCCCCCCCCCCCCTCCTCGATCCCCAACCCACCCCGCCACTCCCCAGCCAGACCAGTCCTATATATTCCAACACGGCTCCTAGCCTGTACGAGGCAAACTACCTACGTACTTATTATCAACCATAACATACTTATACCAACACTGTCTTAACAAAACACCAATAGAACCTTTACCCGTTACGTAACATTCAATAGCTAATACGCAAGGCTATCCACGGGGGGGGGGGGGGGGGGGGGGGAGAATAATAAATTAAAAATCCCAAATCTTGTGAGGATTTACTCACAATAGCATCACCTGTCCAAATACCATCCTAACATACAGATTTTCAATTTCAAAAGCATGAAAGTAAAAACCTTTACCCGTTAAAGGCCTGGTCACAAAAGACGCGACCCCGCGCGACCAAACCCACGAATGCGGCACGCATCGGCCCGAATCCATGGCAAGCCGCCTTAATCCCCAAAAGGCCAGGCCTGCCCCCAGACGCAGAGCGGTCAATTGCCATAAAAATGTGCACGCACGCTAAGCGAAGTGCATAGAACACAATAATTTCCTGCCACGGATTCGCACCACTGCGCACGGCACTCGCGGGCACAGCCGCGCGGAATCGCGCCCAATGCGACCACCCCTTATTAGTAACGTTCCATAGCTATTACACAAGACTATGCACACGAAAACCCTGTGACCCTACCTCTCCCAGTCATAAACAATGCAGAGTAGAATGCAACTTCACCCGAATCTCATGAGGATTTGCTCACAATAGCATCTCATATACAAATACCATCTTACCGACCTACTTTAAATTTAATAAAAGCCCAACTTATCTATTTTCATCCCCATAGTATTATAATCTGCTAGACAGACCCAAAGTGTATAAACCGTAACCCGAAACAAAATAACTTGTCTTTTAATGAAGAACTCGGCTCCAATAAAGGAAAAGACGCCAAATCCACCTTCCTTAAAAAATTGAATTGACGATATCAATACCTAAATAAACTACGCAATTATCTAAAATAAAAAAAAAAGAAAACAAAATTGTAGGCCAAATTACACAGCCAGAATCAACATTTGGAAAGTTCCATTTTCACAAACCCAAAAGCATGTTAGAGAAAGTGAAATTAGCGTCTTCCGGAGGTAAGTTCTTAAAATACATTTTAATAATTTCAATCATTTCATGCCCTCCAAATTTCCACTATCACATAAAAGAGGGAAAAAAAAAATACATCCTGGCATATACCAGGCAGTACTCCCATAATTCGAGGTTGGGCACAAACTACCATTTTTTTTCTTTTCCTCTCCCTTCTCCTTCCTTACAAAGTAATTTTTTTTAAATAACGTTTTATTCTATTACTCACTTTACCCTGACAGCCGACTGACGTCTAAATTAGACGTCAGAAAGACGTCACCATGACTATGCCTTTAAAAAAAAAGTTTAACATAATAATTTATATCATATAGAAGACGTCTTTTTAAAGACCAATTTTCACAATTAACTTTTTCCGTAAAGAAGTCACAAAAAACAACAATTTACGACGTCCTTAAAACAATGTACATGACAAAAATAAACGTCATTTCTTACAAGCATTTGCTGTCAGGGTAGTTCTATCACAACACAAAACAGTTTACGATATATATACGGTAAAAAAAAAAAAAAAAAAAAAAAAACGGTCATGCTCACAGTTTGCATCAACCCAGTTGAGGTCATGGAACCAGGTCAAAACCTCAGAACTTGCAAAGGAACATTGTCAAACCCATCTATCAACGCCCGATTACGCAATACTAACTCATAACAACAAAATATTAGACCTGACTGTCCGCGGTCACCCTTTTGTGTCGGTGCCCCCACTGATCCGATCCCTTGTAAGGAATAAATCCCAGTCAATTTGCTATTCACTCTCTAAAACTAAATGCAACACTAAATAAAATCACCACAATAAAAATACAATCACCACATTCTTCACACTTCTGATGGCCTCCAACAGGCTGTCCCTGATGGCCCCATCCTAGCCTACAGACGCCCTCGCAACCTCAAGGACCACATTGTTCGAGCTGAACTTCCCACCCCCAATAACAACCCCTCTCCCATACAGCAAGGCACCTTTAAGTGCACCGCCGACAGATGCATTGTGTGTCAGGTACATATCCATCAGGATGATACCTTCACCAGCCACTCCAACAACATCTCTCACCATACCAAGGGCCACATCACATGCACCACCACCAATGTTGTATATCTTATCACGTGCAGAGTCTGTGGCATGCAGTACGTAGGCGAAACCAGGAACACCCTCAAGAGACGCTTTTACGGACACAGATCCACCATCCACACCTCCAAACATGACGCCCCAGTCGGCAACCACTTCAACCTACCTAATCACTCCATTTCTGACATGATTCTACAGGGAATAGAATCTCTAGGTAACCGCCCGGACACACTCCGCTCCAGCAGAGAGAAGTATTGGATAAGACGTCTCTGCACCATTCATCCCCGTGGTCTCAACATCCAAGAAGGCAGTGATTAACCTTTGCATCTCCCCTTCATCGTCTGCACCACCATTTGTTTGTTTTCACCCCCCATATCGATACTTTACTTTGTTTCACATACTATTCTTATTCTTATTTCCCATTTTATTTTCCCCATATATTCATTCTAGTTTCCTTTGAGATTACATTATATACACTGTCACCATTCATACACATAATCATGTTAGTTTATTAATATGTTATTTTTTTGCATTTAATTTCTCTCTATAGGTACACTGTCCATAGACATGGGCTTATTCATATACATCCACATTCTCATCATGCATAGTTCCACCTCTATTTTGTTCATATTGTTCCACCCTCATTTGTCTCTCCACCATCCCTCTGATTACCTACCCATTTAGGATTCCTTTTGTTCACTATCTCTTTTACACTCCGTGTCCCATTCATTTGTCTATGTTGCTTCCCTACATATCATCACCTACTGGGTCCTCATCCTTTCCACTCTCTCCTTTGAACTCGCCTATCCTATTCATCCGATCCTGCAACCACTTCACTTCACTTTCTTTGTCCTAATCCTCTCGCTCCCATCCCCTACACTCATAATCCCCTCTATTGTTCCTCCCCTCCCACTGCCCCAGTGTGTACTCCCACACCTCATCAACTGTCTTTTGTTCACATGTCTCTTTCCATTTCTTGATTGATTTCTTTGATCCTCCCTACCTCTATTCTTCTCTAAGCCTTACAATCTCATCACATTTTCTTTGACTGCAGCCACTTAAGGTCCCACCCATGCCTGTTTGACCGGATTGGTCAAGCAGTCCTGACACTCACCCACTCACAGTTGCTTTCATTGTTTTGTGTCTCCGCCTCCTTTCCTCTTTCCAGCCCCCCTTCCATACATGTGTTTATGTTGGTATATATTCTGTGTTTTTTCTGTAGTAACTGTCATTTGTGCCCTGACGAAGATTCTGCTAGGATCGAAAGCTAGGCTGTATACGACTCTCACTAAATAAAATCAATGGACGCCAAGTCAAAAATGGCCGAGTCTAAAAGTAAGGTTTTTTCTCTCTTTTTTAAAAATTACAATAGCCACCCTTTCTCTAATTAAAACCTAATCAAACCCAACACAGGAATCCCGACCGCATCCCTCTACATTGTCCGAAGCTTTAATCCAATTCCACTCACAAGCGACCGAGCCACTACGGGGCAAAAAAAAAAAAAGGTTCCCTGCAACATCTAGTACAGTGTATAGTCATTATAGTCATTTTTTACTTTCCCTTTACTGCCAAGTTCAACAACTGTCAAAAAAACAAACTTGTTTCTTAAAAAAAAGAAAAGATAAAAAAAAAACTTTTCCACATGATTTGTCTATAATTAAAGTATCAAATTAAAGCTATCGCATCACCTGCAGGCAATTACATGTATAATAGTAAAGTCATCATGGTCATTGAACGATTTTTCCTTTACTATAAAGTTCAATGCTATCAACATACAACCTTGCTTTTCTTTAATAGCTACTCTAGATTATTTTCTAGAGTTATTTAAGTATCAAGTGAAAGCTATTAACTTTTTTTCGTTTACTTTTTTCTTTTCTATAAAATTCAATACTATCACAAAAAAAAAAAAAAAAAACTTGCTTTTCTTTAAATGCTTTTCCAAATTGTTTTCTATAATTGAAGTGTCAAATGAAAGCTATCACGTACCTGCAGACAAATATACTTGTCACCCAGGCATTGCCGCTCCATTGCTTCCAGTCGAGTCCCTTATCCATTACATGTCCCTGGCTATCGTTCCTTCTCCATGCAATGCTGCTATCTCTGCTATAGCCGCTAGCTGTCGCTGTCGCTACCGCTACCGCTACCGCTACCGCTACCGCTACCGCTACGGTACCGCTAACTTTCTCTTCTCACATGCTGCTAATTCCGCTAACGCGAGCTTCTCCTTCTTGAATCATCCCCGCTACTTCAGGCTCTCCTCGTGGTTGGCTTAGGTTCCTTCTGCCCAAATCGCGTGATGTTGCTTTATGTTGAGCTGCTGCTATATCCCCGCTCCGCCGATGCCGCTATCGACCACCATCGCTGGCTTGAAGCTCTCCGCCGCGTCTGCCTTTCGGTTGCTTGAAATGTTTGAGTCGCTCGGATAATTGCGAGTAGCTCTCCTCCTCTTCTCCCGTACATCGTCCGCAGCCTCGTCGCGATGGGTGCCAGAAAAACCTCCTGCTTCTTGTCGAATCACCTCCCTAGGCCCTGCTGATCCGCCTTGTTCCGCCGTCGTAATCTCGTTCAGAAATCGTTGCTGGTCCTTCTGTGGTATCCATATGCGATTTACCATTAGCTTGGTCGGGTCCGAACGTGAGAAGTATGCCAGCTTACCTGCCCGTCTTGCAGCTTTAAATGCCGGCATTTGCATATTTCTCACTTCCCTCACTTGCTTTGGTAGATCCACCGACACGTACTTCTTTGTCCCTTTCAAATTTCGCGCGTGATTCAAAACCACCGTGGCATCTGGATATCGAAGAAATCGAGCCTTAATTGGGCGTGGGTTCGATTTTGACGGGATACGGTGGAGTCGCTGAAACTCGATATCTTTCACTCTTTCTTCGGGTAGTTTTAAGTCATGTACAAAGAAATCCCTCACCACCAATTCCGTGTCTTCATTATCCTTTTCTTCCAGCCCTATGAAAATCAAATTCTCCCTTGCAATATATGTTTCCAGCTGATTTATTCTGTCCTGTAGCTTCACCTCCTTTTCATCAAATTTCCTTTCTACATGTGAGATCTTAGCTTTCAAAGTTTCCGTTTCTGCTCCCTGAAATGTAGCTGCTTCTTGTAGATCTTTAATATTTCCGTCAAGCCGTTTCAGATGCTCACTCAGATTCAATTCCAGGGTAGAAAACCGTTCTTCTATTTTTGCTAACTGATTGTCTAGCATTTTCCTCATTGCAGGGAGTAAATTTGACTCAGGGCTGGGAGGCGAATCGGGTTTGTGTCTCTTTGCACTATTATTGCTGCTTTTTGCACTGATTGTTGTAGTCCGCAAGCCGTGAGACATGGCGTTAGCTGATTAGCTGTACCGTGGGCGGAGGGGATTCGGCGGAAAGAGGGGAAGAGGGGAGCGCGAAAAAAAGACGTGTTCACTCAGCGACAGTCATCGATGTTATCATTCAAAAAGAGCCGTTAAAACGTAAGAGGGCGCCCTCTAAACACTCATCGGTTTCAACCATTTTGAATAAAATATTGTGCATTTGATGTTTTGTTGAAATAGTGATTAGATAGAGAAATAACCAACAACTATTTAAATACCTATTTGGTAAATTTTTGAAAAGAGGAAGCATTTTTTTGAATTTTTAACGGCTGGTTCAAAATTCTCTAATAAACCTGGGGCCCCAGCTTTATTACAAATTGTTATATTTATGGATATTTCAGCCGTCTCTGAACCGATTTTGATCAAACAAAGATGATTTTATTATTTAAATATTATGCTCTTTCTAATTTTACACTCAGTTTTTCATTACCTCACAAAAAATAAGTAGGCTTGCGCCCTCTCTACCAAAACTCAACTATCCCTTTAACTTGACTCATTGATTATTCGCTAACGCGTTCATTATTAATGAGATTATTGTCTGTCCGAATGATAATGTGATTGGTTTGCAGTGATTATTCTGCAGTTAACATGCATTTTAAGCTCCTACGTTACATTAAAACATTTTCAAACTCTCACAAAATATTTACATAATATGATACGCAACGTAATAGGAGTAGTTTCAAAAGGCGCTAAATCCACTTCCCTTACAAATTAAGTTGAGGATATAACTTCATTTATAAGCTACGTAGCTATCTAGGAATCCACATTTTAAGACAAATTACTCACTAAAATTCAAAATAGGGAAAGTAAAATTGTCATATTCCCGTAGGCACGTGTACAAAGTTGGGCGAAAAAACCTGTTTTCCTCGGAAGTTGAAAAGGCGGATATAGCGCCTTTTTGAAGAAACTCTTCATATCATGCAATTATAGACTCCTGTCCTTCGTATTGGAAATAATGGGGTGTCCATGAATATATCCTTCTTCCTGGTCATTGCTAAATATCTTACATTTTTTCTCATGCTTAACAAAATGCAACACAGCACATATGACTGAATGCAGTGATTATGGTTAATAAAACAATGATGTTTGATATTACATCCAATTTAAAGTTTGGAAGGGGTAGTTCAGTATTGATAAGACTGAGCTTTAGTAACCAAAACCTGCACAATAACATTTCAAAGTAATAGTTATAACTTCACCATGCTTAAAAGGTATACACAATTACAAACGACTAAGGAAAAAGCCTGTTATCATTCAAAAATAGTCATTACATCACAAGATCGCGCTCTCTTGAAAAGCATTGGATTACACCATTTTTCATTCAAAATTGTGACCGGCTCTGACAAAACCAGCAACTTTGGATTAAACAAAAATCATCGAATAAACCTGGGGCCCAGATTTATTCCGATTGGATATATTTATTGATATTTCAGCCGTTTCTGAACCGATTTTGATCAAATGAAGTTTATTCTGCCAGTAACATTGTATGCTCTTTCAAATTTATCATTAAGTTTTTAATTTTCTCAAACAAATAAAAATATTTCGAGCTTTGCTCTCTTTACCTAAACCGAAGTACCCCTTTAATAAAAGTGTTACATGCTCCTACTTTGAGATTTTAGATAAATGCATAGTTTTCAAAACATACTATATATAGGTATGACATAGTGAGTTTCTTTCTTTCATAAGAACATTGTTTAATTTCAAGTCAAATTGTAGTAGTTAGAGCAGGAGGTGTTATATAAACATCTATGTCTTTGAATACAAAAAAATCTCAAGTGGACTGATCGCGAGTTTCCAAAACCATATTTTTGTTATCTATGATAAAAGTATGTAGTAAGTGAAGATAGTGTACTTAAATTTGTTTACGTGAGCCTGTCATCACCGGCTAAGCCCCGACCATGCAACACGCGCTTTATCCAACAGGTTTCAATTCATGTATCTGTTTCACTTTATAATTGTATTGTTATTTCCAACATATTAAAGGCATATATGCGTGGGTTATTAGACGCGTGGATCCATATTGCGCACTTTTACGCACGGTACGTAATCCCCATTGGCTCAGTTATAAGTAGCGATCGCAAACTGTCCCACGTCCGAATACCCGAGTCAAAAATGCATCAAAAATAGTCGCGTTCGAATGGAGATCCATCAGAGATGTTTACTAGCGAAAATATCACGTAACACGCTTAACCGCAACCGACTTCAAAGTGCCGCCGTTTGATACCTAGAACTGACAGCGTGAGAAATTTGTTTGCTGCATGCAATTTCATAAGAAGGCCTTTGTTCAGATATTTTGAAGCACCTCTCTTCGATCGATCCAACACATATCGTGAGTTTACCTCGAGAGATTACGGTGGAGTCGAGTTGGAATTTGCTGACTACCCTTTATAACCCACGCATATATGCCTTTAAACCTTTTACAATGGAAGGCACAATATACAATCATTTTGAAGAAATTAGATTAATTTAAACAATTAAATTAAATTCGAGGTAAGGTACGCCAGTGGAATTTTTTCAAGGGGGGGTTATTTTGTCAGCCAAATTTATGTCAGCGGGGGGAGGGGGGGACGGTCAAAAGTTGTCAAGACCGAGACCAAGAACATTTGTTGAGAATCCTGTAAGTGGGGGGGGGGGGGGGGGGAGGGGGGGTAAAGGGGGGGGGTGGGGGAGTCGTTGACATTTTTCGAAGCCGAGACTGACAATTTTCGATATTTTCGAGACCGAGACCAGGTCAAGTCCAACATTTTCAAGACCGAGATCAGGTCCGGTCCAAAATTGTAGAGGCCGAGACCAGGGTTCTTCGCACTTTTCGAGGCCGAGACCATCGATAGTGATGGTCGAGACCTCTAAAATGTGTTTTGGGGGGGTTCAAACCACCCTAATTAGTAATTTTGTGGTCAAAGGAGGGGGGGGGGGGAATTTGAAACCCCCCCCCCCTTCGTAATAATAATACAAATAATGAAACACTTTTATATAGCGCATAACACATAAGCACAATTCCATATACTCCTGGGTAGGGAGCAGCAATGTGGATTAAATGCCTTGCTGAGTGTCGATAAATAATATCAGTAATGGTTGGACCTTAATTGTAATTTGAAGCGATTTAAATGTTGCAGTACCATATATACAACAACATTATTCATCGAACAATGTCCTAGGAGTATATAGAATGAATCCATCAAAACTCTCCGCTCCTTTATTGTTGTGTTTTGTTTCAAAGGTTCATCGGAGTCGAAAATGTAAATACTAAAACTACGACTTGCATGGTATTTACGGGTTTCTTCCACATACAGATAGTGTTGCCGTGTATCACTTGTTTAGCCCCGTTGCAGAAAGAGATCCTTATAATGTATGTTACAATGTATTCTAAGTCAGACAATTTGAGTTTTCAACCTATCAGATTTGCGCATGTAGAACACATTAACCAACTTACACTAAATTGCACCTATTTCTGCAACGGGGCCCTGGTGTGATGACATAGACAAACTAAAGAAGACATATTGTGAGTTGCTCCCATCAAAATTTGGCACAAGAATGCATTTTCCACATACCTTGAACATACTTTGAGTGCTGTGATCTATTTACTTAATTGATGACGTTGCTCACACAATAGACCGTGGATGTACCCTCTAATGTTCTTTCCTACTATTGGTCGGATGTAGGGACCAATCGGACTAAAAGTATAGGCGCCGCCTACCGGAAACTGTGATATCGAATAATTGTGTCTATGGCAGGCTATTAGTCTCAATAAACTACAATCTAACATAATATGACGTTGTTTTGTACGCCGACAAGATAGCTTTTCCAAATTACGACACTATTTTATTGCAAAATTGAGGAGAGTATGACTCCTATTATCATATTATCACTTCGACATTGAAGTGATGAAAGACATTTCTACTCTTTAATCAAGTTGTCCTTTATTTCACTATGTGTTATATTTGATGGTCACCAACAATTTATTTAGGGTAAGCATTATGAAAGCTATACAATTATAATTATGTCGTAGTGATATAACTTGGTAAAAGTATGTGGGTTCTTTAATATTAACAGTAGGGAAACTAAATCGAGAATTGGACTTCAAAGCATGTCGGTTTGACCTTGTATTATAATCCTGTATGATTGTCTTCTTTCAAAATCCACCAACTAGATGTTGAGGTGCGTGGATTGTTCATACTGAAATCGAATATTCTTGCAAACGGAGGACGCTGTCTGTTAACTGTACAACGTGAGTCAAATCATAAATATTCATGATTAGATTTCTTTGTTGTATTCAATGTACAATATTTGTAGTTATAATGTTATACATATATGTTGTGCATTTAAGAAGAGTAAAATATTATCGTTCATTCATGGTATAATGTTAAACAACATAATGGACACACAAAATTGTAATGTAGTATCCATGATAATGTAGTATTTAGATTGTATCAATCCATGTACATGTCATAAATAATAATTGATTAGGTACAGGTGTGACATTATATGGATATGTTCCTTCTAATCAATGTGTAAACATGTTTTCACTGCATCACTACATCTACAAATCTGACCACGTCCAATTGTATGTCACAGCTCTCTGGTTATTGGTAAGGAGCATACATATTTCGATATTACAATATACATGGATCAGACTTCAAAGACATTGGAGGCCCGACATAAGCCATTGGTGGTTATATCGTAAGAATTTTATTTATATCGCTGATGTAATTCATGTAGGGGAGGGAATATGCAATTATATGTGAATTGTGTAGCTCGATTCCTTTATTAACGTGCCTACAGCTTTCATGAATCTTCATTCGAACTCAACATGAGTTTTGTTGACGCGTCACCACTGCAGCAGCTGCTTTACCACATTTGAAAGGTAAGCTTAGGCATTATCATTCTGCATATAACAATATTGTTTTAACTTTATGAATACACTATATTGATATTTTGTAGCACGTTTACAAATAATTATTTGGTACTGAAAGTGATTTTTACATTTGACCCGAACATTTGCTCTTTTTAAAAACATGTAAAGCGTCATTATCCGGCACATAACAATACTGCTTGTCCAAAACACCAATTGTTTTTGTTTTACTATCGGAAATCAATTCATTGATTCAGTTCGGTGTTATTTAGCCTACAGTAATCTTCAGTGATATGATGTGTGTCTAACAAATTGATAAGTACACAAATATATATATAATAAAATATGATAATGTAAAATAGGGAATTTGGTACCATATTAAATCGGAACTACCAGACTTCCCGATGAATTACATTTCTTCTTAATTAAGTTTGTCAGTCGAGATGTATTATTTGATGTTTGCAGTGTACCAATATCCACTTTGTCCCAATTTAATGTCTGTGTATGGTATGACTTGCCAAAAGCGAATTATTTTGAAATATATAAACAAAAAGTGAAATTCATTACGCTGTAATTTAATAGACGAAATGTGATGATTCAACGTATTGTTTACCATTGCCTTATTTTCTTGTCCGCGATGGATTTCACATTTTGTTAAATTAACATACGGTCTTCACAATCATAACTAACGACTCGAATAATGAAGCAATAGTTTATGATTAGCTGCACACCAATATGAAATCACCAACTGACAATCATGTATTGGGAAACGCCCCACACACAAATGTGACAAATTATGATTTTCTGTATTATACATTTCTGTTCCGGTAACATTTTGTACATGAACTGCTTTTAAACTTGCTTATTGAGCTATAAATTATTGGAATGAAACAATTTTACAGGAATTCAATTCAACCGAATCGTACGCCACCGCACGTATGCACAGCATGCTGGACTGTCGACCAATACCCAACCCGGCGGAAAGGGGCGATTGAGCGGCGGATTTAGACCCTTTTTCGGCGGCATGCTGACGGCGTGAATTCTAGTTACAATCAATCTTTCTTCATTTAACGGTTGTAAAGTTCTGATTAAACCACACAAGTCCTTTTTTGATACTTTGTCAAAAATATAGATCAACTCATTTGGCCAGTATAAACGCATTCTGTAAAGTTCCTAGTATAACTGTTGACTTTAATTAAATGTTTCATATGGTCTTGATATAAACACAAAACCATATAAAATCTTTTCCATCGAATATGGTTACGTTTTCAGGCAAACGCATCGAAATAACTAAGGGCGTACATTGGAAAGTCTGTACAACGAATTTTGAGGATGATAATATGAATTCTAGCGACGCAGCACGTTCGGAACAAGGGTCTACGGACACAATTAAGCCAGGACAAACTGTGGAGCCGCAACATGACCATACAGTTATGTCGGGGAATGATGATGACGTCGTGGCCCCACCTCCTTCTCATGTCCAGGTACGAGCGTGTAAGAGGTGTCTGTGAGAGTATTACTATGATTATTTGATATAGTCCCCATTTTTAGTATAAATTGGAAATAATGACTAAACTTTGGTTTGGCCCCTTGTTTATGATACACTTATGAATCATCTGTTCATCTTTAGCCTAAGTTTATAAATACTCCGATTGCTTTTCTTCTCACTTTGCTTTCTCTGTTTTAGTTTATTGGTGACTGATGTACTTTTAATTTGTTACGAATGTGCATACACTTATGAACCATCTGTTCATCTTTAGCCTAAGTGTATACATAATCAGATTGGTTTTCTTTTAAATTGGCTTTTTTGTTTGTTAGTGTATTGGTTACGAATTGTCTTTGCTTGCCGTTGTGGTCATTCAATCTCATTTACATAATAACAAAACAAATACTAATTGTAATCATTGAGACGCAAGGCCCTGGTAAGGCAGTAGTTGCCCCTACGAAGGTACTTGGCAACTCAGTTCAGACAGTCTCCCCACCAGGCATCATGTACAATGCCTATCCGGGATGTCAGACTGTAAATCCAACCTTCTCCCATCTGCAGCCACCGCAACACAATATCGCCATCATGGTTAGTGATATCGCTCATCCAGACTAAGGAGGTGTTCAAAGTGATAGTTTAGATTGGGCCTTGTTGTTGGTGTGAGGAAATTTAAAACTTTGTACAAACGAAAACAAATGAAAGAGCAATAACGTGTGACTCAATGTAAACACATCACGGTTGCACCCAGTTCTACAGTATCAGTTGCAGCAGTAGTTACAGCATATGTATAAGTAGTAGTAGTAGAAATAGTAGTAGTAGTAGTAGTAGTAGTAGTAGTAGTAGTAGTAGTAGTAGTAATAGTAGTAGAAGTAGTAGAATTAGTAGAAGTAGTAGTAGTAGTAGAAGTAGTAGTGTAGTAGTAGTAGTAGTAGTAGGAGTAGTATAAGTAGTAGTAGTAGTAGTAGTAGTAGTAGTAGTAGTAGTAGTAGTAGTAGTAGTAGTAGTAATAGTAGTAGTAGTAGTAGTAGTAGTTGTAGAAGTAGTAGTAGTAGTAGTAGTAGTAGTAGTAGTAGTAGTAGTAGTAGTAGTAGTAGTAGTAGTAGTAGTATTAGTAGTAGTAGTATTAGAAGAAGTAGTAGTGGTAGTATATTGACGTATAATAATCACTCAATTCATTTCAACCAATTAATATCCCACCACAGAGAGTCGCTAACCCAGCTCCAGCCCAACACATCGAGGATCATACTGGTTTTGCCACATTTGTCACCTGTTGTTGCTGTTTACCATGCGGTATCGCCGCTCTACTCAAAGCATCAGAGGTGAGTTTAACCCGTTAACCCATCCAGGGCCCCACTGCATAAAGAGATTAAATCGATTGTAAGTCACACTGCATTGCAAGTCAGATCATGTGTCCGAAACGCGCAAATGTTATTGGTTGAAACGCGAAACAACTAATCTACCAAGGGGCCCTGCATACAAAATAATACAAATTAATTAGAAATACATACATAAAAACAACAGAGAAACCATAAATCATGTTGTATTTTTAATACGAAGTGGAAGATTATTCCAAATTATCGAACCAAAATACTAAAAATACCTTTTCATATATTCTTTGTTTGGCTTGATTATAAATAAAGGATTATCAATTATTATTTCTTGTCCGCGATGGATTTCACATTTTGTTAAATTAACATACGGTCTTCACAATCATAACTAACGACTCGAATAATGAAGCAATAGTTTATGATTAGCTGCACACCAATATGAAATCACCAACTGACAATCATGTATTGGGAAACGCCCCACACACAAATGTGACAAATTATGATTTTCTGTATTATACATTTCTGTTCCGGTAACATTTTGTACATGAACTGCTTTTAAACTTGCTTATTGAGCTATAAATTATTGGAATGAAACAATTTTACAGGAATTCAATTCAACCGAATCGTACGCCACCGCACGTATGCACAGCATGCTGGACTGTCGACCAATACCCAACCCGGCGGAAAGGGGCGATTGAGCGGCGGATTTAGACCCTTTTTCGGCGGCATGCTGACGGCGTGAATTCTAGTTACAATCAATCTTTCTTCATTTAACGGTTGTAAAGTTCTGATTAAACCACACAAGTCCTTTTTTGATACTTTGTCAAAAATATAGATCAACTCATTTGGCCAGTATAAACGCATTCTGTAAAGTTCCTAGTATAACTGTTGACTTTAATTAAATGTTTCATATGGTCTTGATATAAACACAAAACCATATAAAATCTTTTCCATCGAATATGGTTACGTTTTCAGGCAAACGCATCGAAATAACTAAGGGCGTACATTGGAAAGTCTGTACAACGAATTTTGAGGATGATAATATGAATTCTAGCGACGCAGCACGTTCGGAACAAGGGTCTACGGACACAATTAAGCCAGGACAAACTGTGGAGCCGCAACATGACCATACAGTTATGTCGGGGAATGATGATGACGTCGTGGCCCCACCTCCTTCTCATGTCCAGGTACGAGCGTGTAAGAGGTGTCTGTGAGAGTATTACTATGATTATTTGATATAGTCCCCATTTTTAGTATAAATTGGAAATAATGACTAAACTTTGGTTTGGCCCCTTGTTTATGATACACTTATGAATCATCTGTTCATCTTTAGCCTAAGTTTATAAATACTCCGATTGCTTTTCTTCTCACTTTGCTTTCTCTGTTTTAGTTTATTGGTGACTGATGTACTTTTAATTTGTTACGAATGTGCATACACTTATGAACCATCTGTTCATCTTTAGCCTAAGTGTATACATAATCAGATTGGTTTTCTTTTAAATTGGCTTTTTTGTTTGTTAGTGTATTGGTTACGAATTGTCTTTGCTTGCCGTTGTGGTCATTCAATCTCATTTACATAATAACAAAACAAATACTAATTGTAATCATTGAGACGCAAGGCCCTGGTAAGGCAGTAGTTGCCCCTACGAAGGTACTTGGCAACTCAGTTCAGACAGTCTCCCCACCAGGCATCATGTACAATGCCTATCCGGGATGTCAGACTGTAAATCCAACCTTCTCCCATCTGCAGCCACCGCAACACAATATCGCCATCATGGTTAGTGATATCGCTCATCCAGACTAAGGAGGTGTTCAAAGTGATAGTTTAGATTGGGCCTTGTTGTTGGTGTGAGGAAATTTAAAACTTTGTACAAACGAAAACAAATGAAAGAGCAATAACGTGTGACTCAATGTAAACACATCACGGTTGCACCCAGTTCTACAGTATCAGTTGCAGCAGTAGTTACAGCATATGTATAAGTAGTAGTAGTAGAAATAGTAGTAGTAGTAGTAGTAGTAGTAGTAGTAGTAGTAGTAGTAGTAATAGTAGTAGAAGTAGTAGAATTAGTAGAAGTAGTAGTAGTAGTAGAAGTAGTAGTGTAGTAGTAGTAGTAGTAGTAGGAGTAGTATAAGTAGTAGTAGTAGTAGTAGTAGTAGTAGTAGTAGTAGTAGTAGTAGTAGTAGTAATAGTAGTAGTAGTAGTAGTAGTAGTTGTAGAAGTAGTAGTAGTAGTAGTAGTAGTAGTAGTAGTAGTAGTAGTAGTAGTAGTAGTAGTAGTAGTAGTAGTAGTAGTAGTAGTAGTAGTAGAAGAAGTAGTAGTGGTAGTATATTGACGTATAATAATCACTCAATTCATTTCAACCAATTAATATCCCACCACAGAGAGTCGCTAACCCAGCTCCAGCCCAACACATCGAGGATCATACTGGTTTTGCCACATTTGTCACCTGTTGTTGCTGTTTACCATGCGGTATCGCCGCTCTACTCAAAGCATCAGAGGTGAGTTTAACCCGTTAACCCATCCAGGGCCCCACTGCATAAAGAGATACAATCGATTGTAAGTCACACTGCATTGCAAGTCAGATCATGTGTCCGAAACGCGCAAATGTTATTGGTTGAAACGCGAAACAACTAATCTACCAAGGGGCCCTGCATACAAAATAATACAAATTAATTAGAAATACATACATAAAAACAACAGAGAAACCATAAATCATGTTGTATTTTTAATACGAAGTGGAAGATTATTCCAAATTATCGAACCAAAATACTAAAAATACCTTTTCATATATTCTTTGTTTGGCTTGATTATAAATAAAGGATTATCAATTATTATTTAGTAAGCCCGTTATAAATACGTCATTATTTTCATAATCGGTATAACGTCTAGTGAGAGTCAAGCCACACTTACTTTTGTGGTATATTTTACTGATCGATACTTACTTCGAAACATATTACGCCTTTCCTCTTTCCCAACATGTATTAACGGGCGTAAAGTCCTTTTTTTTTGCTAATTTAGCCTATGAGGTACATTTTGTAATAATAATTTCCCTAAACTATTACACAAAAAACAGCCTCATATTTCATCTCAACTCCTTATTATTATCATATACTCACATACACTCTTCGTTAATCTTAACCATTCATATAAACACCCCTTTGCCCCCCCCCCCCCCCCCCCCCCCATTTAATCCACTTCGGCCACTTTGACCTCCCTTACTAGAGCTATTTGATCCCTTTGTTTCTATGCCTACTTTTTTCCCCCATTCATACGTCTGCCTATTCATGGTCTTACCAGCTTTAGGGCACTGCTTTCATCATGCCTCCTAATTCTTGTTCACCCTTTCTCTACACTCCCACTATCTTGTCACATGGAGATATTAACTGTTAATATCTCCATAATTAGGGATACATTTGTGCATTCAAAACCTATGTAATACATATCCAAACCACAAAGACGGTTATGGCAATACAGTAAATAGTTATAAATCGAAACACTTCAATCGTAAACATTAACAATTGTATGTTCTTTCAAATTTGACACTCTATTTTTCATTATCTAATTTGTGTTAAATTTTTTGTAGCGTCCTCTAAACCAAAACTCTTGTAAACGAAAGGGAAATTCGATACAAACGGAACCTGTATCATGCTTCAATAGTTAATACAAATACAACAAGATATGAGAGAACCGCTATAGTTCCAAGTAGGTTATGAGGATTTACACAATGTTACTTGACTTCTTTAATGACGAATATAATGCTTCTCTCTACCCAGGTGTATAAATGGGGACCCGGTAGGATGGGAACGTGTTTCCTTAGCGCCTAATAAACGACTGGCTGGAATCCTCCCTAGGGAGTGGAAAATGTGCACTTAATGTGCAGGAATGATTGCACTGAGTATCCGTTGACCGGGGTAATAATAATCGTATAAAGCGCTATGATCTCAACGGGAATAGCGCTATATAAATAACAGTTATTATTAGTATTTTTTATATAATCGATACCAACTTCATCTACACATAAAGACGAAGTACAGCTTCCTAATCATAATGAAGGTTAGGAATGATGTGTAATCATGTGAATTGATGTATGCAAAACGATCGTGTGTTCTGTTAAAGGCCGGTCATTCTTACGGTAGTGGACGTAGTAATCCGTAAGGTAATTTAATGTTGGTCAGACGTGGTGTAAGTACGTTTCACTAGGTTAAAATTCGTTTAAATTCGTTAAGGTACGGCGATGAGCCACAGAAGAGTACAGATCAGTACGTTCAAGTACGATAAACTACGCTAGACTTCGGTAATGCCGATGCAGCTCACGCACGGACAGATACGGGGTGGTACGTCTAACTACGCTTGAGTACGGTAGACTACATAAGCCACTACGCTATACTACACAAGACTACGCTTAAGAACGTCACTACGGTATATTTAGCAACTCCGCACGGAGTATGCAGCCAGCCCGCGGTGTTGTACGGCCCTGAGCAGTTCTAAGCAAGTTGTCTAATTTTGTGCTTAAAAATGTCTGGACCAAGAGTGCCGATGCTGGTTTTGTGCTCGGTGAAGTACGTTAGGGTACGCTAGGGTACGTTTTAGTACGTAGCGAAGTACGTTTGACAACGTCAGACTTCGTTAAACTACGTTAGACTACGTTAGACTTCGGTGTAGTACGTTAGCATTACGGATGCCTTTAATGTACCGCTCTTTTGAACATGTTCAAAATTAAATCGAAGATCACGGCTCCCCCGAGTTAATACCAAGTTAGCATACGGACAACTACGGTACGATACGGATGCCGGTACGTTCAACTACCTTAAAGTACCTTCAACTACGTTCAACTACGTTAGCCTCCACTACGTTCAACCACGTCCACTACCGCAAGTATGACCGGCCCTTGTCACATACTACGTTATTGTTAACATGAGTTGTATATAATGTTCTCAATATTCTCTTTGCCATTGTACCATTATGATGTCGTAACACCTCCATAACTGGGGACGGTTTGATTGCCCCCAGGATACCTTCGCGTCTTAAACAAATAGTTATAAGCTATACAATTAAGGAATTAATCAATGACTTATCAATATCGTATAAAAAGCCAACTTTTGTTATAGCTACGTGACTACAATTATCATTGACATTACATTTTCACAAACATTTTTTATTATTTTGCTTCTACCTCTCCTAGGCAAAGACTAAACTAGCACAAGGCGACGCAGAGGGCGCCAGACGATCATCTAAGCAGGCATACAGTCGGGCAATGACGGGTATGATATGTGGAATATTTACGATCGTCGTAGGCGTCATTATTGTCATTATACTTACGGTCGTCGCGGCGCATCTTGATAAGTGAGCGATGTATAGAAACAAAAAGTGATATGGTTATTTAAGTCGACTTTGATTATAAACCTGACAAATTCCACATGCATCCTTACAATTGTTTTGTTGAAGCTAAAATTAGTTGAATACTTCGAATGTAGGATCGAGCATTACTAGCTGCAGTTTATCGCATGTATATATGCGTCACGTATGAAAGAGAACCTAATTCAACATCGATTCAAAACCCTTTTCTGGATAAATATCATATGCGATTCGAACTTACAGAAAATACCAGTTTGTTTACATATGTTTCCCATGTCCGTAAGTTAGTTAGTATGCACGGCTAATTCGTAATACATGTATTATTCATGAGTTATTAGTATCTCTTTCTCTAATTGGTGTACGTATATTAACACAATGTATGTATCTAGTGACTTCGTTCAGCTATTCTGATGTTTGTAAAATAATATCGTTGATCATTGTGGTTACAAGCCACTGCAATTCAGCTTTTTAGCTTCGAATGTGACATTTTGTTTGTTGAATACAAAAATCATTATTACTATTATAATTCAAAGATAAGATGTAGTTAAGAACGAGTGTTAGCAGACGATGTTTTAAATGTCGACCCAGTCATGAATACATGTTATGAAGTTTTAATCTAAAATCGTACCTGACTTTGGACACAATTATAATTCACCAGGAAACCTTGAGAGCAGTAAACAACACATTGCAATAATTAGAAACAAAACAACCCATTTTATCAACCTAAATTCTGTCTGACTTTGTACACGATTCCGTTGGGCAACCGTTCGATTATCACAACTAAACAGCACACGTTATTATGTGACCCCATTTCCTCAAACTCACATAAAGACGCCAGATACGTTTGTGTGTTACGAGCCAAAATGTATAAAGTATGCAAACAAATTACAAATGTGAACTTGACTTTTCCTGAAAGTATAACTTTTATCTATCGACTGTTAACATTTGGAGTCTTAAAACAAACAAAACAAACATACAATTTGAGTTATAAGCAGTTATAAAAGATCCTCCGCACCGCGCGCCTGAGTGACCCTAATCTTTAGAGCCTGTTTCCTCCTTATTTGGTAAAACTAGACTTGCTAACACTCCTACATTAAATCGCTTTTTATATTATGTCATACTGGTCCAATTATAGACAAACGTCTAAACCCATTCTTGTTAAGTTTTGGGGGATTTGACGGTGAGCGGTCATATATTATCATATTAGAATATTACATGTTAAAGGGATAGTTGAGTATTGGTCAAACTTAACTTTAGAAACCCAAACCTCCACCATTACGGTACAAGCTAATAGTTATAACTCCACCATGCTCGAAAAGTATACCCAATTACAAACGACTAAGTAAAAAACCATGTTATCATTCAAACAAAACCGTTACAACTCAAGAGGGAGCTTTCAAAAAACTCACTGGTTTTGGTCATACATAATTTTGCATTTGATGTTTTGTTGAAATAATGATTCAATAGAGATATCATCAACAGCTATTTAAAAACCTTTTTATAGTGTGTTCAGAGTACTGTCAACATTTGTTTCTATTTTCTAAAAAGTCAGAATGTCCCCAGGCCGGTAGACTTATTAATAACGATAATCTTGAAATCAAAATGTTTAACTATAAGAGCATTTGAAAGGGCATGATTCTCATTATACATGTTTAATTCAAGAAACGTTCAAATGGAATTAAAACCAATCATTTAGTGTCAAGGGGCATTTCGGAAGTACCAATACTGAACGATATATGAATTTTCTATAATAACTTCAGAAATTGGTGAATGTGGTCATTCATCATGTCAAAAATAAAACATTGAAACAACATCTATCCAGGCCTTATATGGTATATTAGTGAATACAAACAATTACATATTCGACATTTGATACTATGCTATGTTATCGTGTTTTTTTTTTTTATCTCAAATACATTCAAGTAACGGCTCGACTACTACTCGAGAAAGGGCTTAAACTTCATCAGCGAATCTACGATATCACACGTTATCGCGTAGCTTTTCTGATCGATCTTACACTAACTCTCAAGCCAATGCTCGGACTTAGCGCAAGTTACTGTAGTCAGCATTGTCGGCCTTACGTAAATGTATTAGAGATAAAAACGAACGAAGAACTAGTTATACATGAGTGGTTGCTTTGTATGCATAGTATAGGTTTTCCCATTCATTTTAACACTTTTGTCATTCAATTTCATTAATTCGTCATTCAAATTCGTCCCGAGGAACCACCAGAGCGGAAATCCCAACTTCAATTTCTTCTTTCGTCAATTAATTTAACACAATCACCACACAATTTAGTCATTAGGCACACATTTTCGTCAATTGCAAATCAAATTCGTCGGTCACAGTTGCTGAACACATAAAAGCGAAGCAATTTCGTCAATTGGCAACCAATTTCGTCAAAACTCCATTCAAATTCGTCCTATGTATTTAGGAGGTAATTTTCTGTTATAAATTGTCTTGATGTAATTGTTAAATTGTAACAGTAATTATATAGGGGGTAACACACACACACACACACACACACACACACATGCACACACACACACACACACACACACACACACACACACACACACACACACACACACACACACACACATACACACACATACGTTAAAACATATCTTCATTCAATTATATATTTTTTGTACAGAAATATATGTTATGTTGTTATGTTTTGTTTTATATATTTTGTAAGAGATTTGAAGTAAATCAAACTGGACTTTTTATTTATTTTGTTTCATCTTGATTTGGAAATAAAACAAACAAACAAACAAACACACATCACACATCACACACACACACACACACACACACACACACCACACACACACACACACTGGTTTTCCTATCCCAACAAAAGGCTATACCACCTGACGAATTTGAATGACAAATTCACGAAATTGTTTGCACAATGACGAAATTGAACTTAACATTCACCACCCGCTCAGTGGCTGAGACGAATTCCAATGACAATTGACGATTTTGAATGCGAAATATTTTAAATTGGTTGACCAATGACGAAATAGAATGACCATTGACGAAATTGAAGTTGGGATTTACGCTCTGTTGGTTTCTCGGGACGAAATTGAATGACGAATTAATGAAATTGAATGACAATAGTGTTAAAATGAATGGGAAAACCTATAATATGAATGAAAGTGAGTAATACGCTCCATTTTCCTTTCAAAGATTTTATTTTCTGCAATCAATAAACGTTTGAATTACAAGTTAATATTTATCAAACTCATATTCTATTTCGTAACCAATCTTGTAAGATCTCAGGAAAATTATACAATAACTCCTGATTAACACACTTATGATAACCGATTGACTGTTTATTATATAAATATATTTACATTTTATTGCATGATATAAATATGAAATGTATCCCGGAATGCAATAATTATGTGTTTGAAAATAATTATGAATGCTACACATTTTGGAAAAAAAAAGACGAAAGTGGATAAATTGTTTTTGATGATCTGTTTATTGATGTCATATTTTAACCTAACAACACATTAACATTTTGTATACAGAAATGGTTAGGAAAGTAAGCTGTCTAGGAGTTGCATGTTGGGTGTTAACGGCTGCTTTGTGAACGAAAACGGTATTTGAACTCTATCTGCTTTTCTACCATTCTCTCATCATTGTATCATATATGTAAGTTTGTAATGATACCTTCCAAGTTTCAGATACTAGAAATCAGTTACACCTGTCAGATACAGTAACATACATAAAGTGAACTGTTGCACATACAGTGATTATATTGCACATTCCACTGCGCTCTTAACATGTTCATGTTCCGTGAATTTATTAACAATTAAATGTGGTAAATGTTAATTATTTATTATTGTGTCTCACTACTAAAAATTCATTTGTTGTATTTTCACGAGTTACTACCTTGCATATAATTATAAAAGATGTTTTTTTGTGTAAACAATACCATACACCACTATAGCTGCACTAGTATGAGGAAAGTCATAACGTTTGCTATTACACTAAATACTACACTCGCTCAAAATAAATACGGTTTAATGTTTCTGTAGTTTAACATTCAATTGTACCCGATAGGGAAAATATATGCAAGAACATGTATCAATTTTTTTTACGACAAACATACAAATAGCATGAATTGCATACAATTGTAATTAAATCCTTTAAAAGCAGTCACATAATTCGTAAAGTGAACTTTTCGTGTGTACTTTTAATGAGTTCGGAATTTCATCCACCATGTCCACGAGGCCCCGATACTTTTTTGTATTCGTCTGATTCAATAATCAATCATCCTTAATACAAAGGGCAAGCTTTTCTCGATTTAAATTGTATGATGTAGTTCAATTTCTATTTTGTAACGTTTTAGATTTTGAATATGTTGTATATCGTTTGTATATTTTGTAGTTGCATTGAATAAACGAAACGAAACGAAAAGATTGTCTCTACTGATGATTATTACTCTTATTACTAAAAGAAAAAAGCAAAAACTTAATGCATTATCTTGCTTTTCTTTTCACACATTATATGTCAATCCCTGTGATGAAGTGATCCATTAACTTTGTCAAATTAAACTAATCATTTGACTTAACCGGTCAAACTCTCTTGTACCTTTTTGGTAACAGAAGATGGATATTGGATTTCATTTTTCGAATGCCTCCCTAATTATGGAGAAAATACAGATTAACACATAATGCGTTCCGGGCCGCTCTCCGATGATAGTTAAAAGTATTCGAATTCTGATACTTCACGCGAACAATTTGGATGAAATCTGACATGAACGTTCACTCTTTTAAACAGCGTTATGTTTCTCAATACTCTTTCACAATATTCGGAAGGCTCTTACGATCATATAAGTGTATAAGTCTCAAATATTACTTTTGAACAAATCTTATGAGGATCACTAGAGTTTAGACATGACAGACAGACTGTCTACTATGATACCGAGTAAAATCTAATTCATTATTAATCAATTATTATTCAAACGTATGGCGGATGGTTATTTATATGTTATGTGATCAAGTGAGTACACAGTCATCAGTGGCGTACGTAGCTTGGGGATGTCCCTCTAACCAAAGGGCAAACATATTACAAACACACAAATGGAAAGGAAGAAAACACACATGTATCAGGCGTTATCCACACCACCCCCCCCCCCCCCCCCAACATAATTGTACCGCACACAAAATCGTCAACATAATAAAGCATAAACGAAGCGGTATAAAGATAATCATACAAGAGTTTGTATTTGGCAGTGTCAAGGCACGTCCATAGCCAAAAGCTATGATAAGATAAACATAATGGTCTCGTAATAATAATGATATAAATGGTATTGAGAATATTCAGTCATAATTATCTGATCACAAGGTGGCGCCATTATGAGAAACAATTTACAACATTGAGTTTTTTTCATCAAGTGGCGAGCTATGGTATTGTACAGTATAGCCTAACTGTTCGAAATAATTCATTATTACACATTCCCCACCACGCGACTCAAGAAGCAATGACAGTCATGCATTATGTATGTTGACATGACAAAAGAGTGTCAATTTACCTTAGGTTCGATCCTAGTACAGCTTTTCTAGTTTGTAAAATGGTGTATGTGATAACTTGCAAATGATACAAAAAAAGTCAATCGGATGTCATATTTCGGGGGAATTTTAGATTATTACGTAAACAAAAAGTTTTTATTCGTTTGATGAAGGCTCATTCTGATAAATGTGTGTACTGATGTAACGGTCTGGGCCTGAAAAAGCCACTGGTTAAACATTGATCGTATAACACAAAATAGTGTATACGTGTTATAAACATGTTTCACCGTTGTGTAGCTTAAAGGTTGGCTAATGGCTCAGTCACATTTGACACGGCGGCCGTACGGTCTAAAATTTCTACGGCCAATTACCAAAATAGGGCCGCCGTAGAATTTCTACGGTCACATGCATTATCAGTCACATTAGCCACGGCCGCCGCACGGCGTATCTTCAATTTGTGGAGACAGAAAATCTGCGGCTGCCGTACGGCCTTTAAAGTGATGACGCACGGTCGCCTTAGGGCGTCCCTGCGGTTGCTGTAGGTTATTTGAACAAATATCAAGGCAGACGCAAGGCGCCCGCAAGGCGACCGCAAGGCGGCCGCAGGGGGGCCATACGGCAACCGTACGGCCAGACTGACGCTACAGCTACACCCCTATAGAGTATAGGAGTGGTAGCCATGGCTACGGCGTGTATAATTGCTTCGGCGATCGTAGAAATGAAAAAGAGTTATAACTTTTAGTTATAATTCTACGGCGGGGCCTACGGCCTGTAAAATATACGGTTACGCCGTACGGGGACCCTGCGGCTACCGCAGATATTCTGCGGCCGCTGCACGTTTCTCTCGATTTCGGGGGCGTACGGCCGCCGTACGCTCGCCGTAGAGCAAATGTGACTGTAGCATTAAAGGACAATACAATCCAGGCAAATTCTTGTTTGCACTATAAGACACGAGATATGATGAATAGTCCTTGCAAATGTGAGCACAATCGGTAAAAAAATTGGAAAACTATGTCTCTTTTTGTTTATACGAGTGACTCAAATTGACAACACACTCTTGCAAAGTTGTGGACTACTCCCAATTCAATTTGTACACAACATTTCATTTTTGTTAAATTTTCTAAAAATTATGTTTACCCTTCGTTTGAGTTCAACATAAATAGAATGCATTTGTATACAAATAATACACGGTCTAGAGAGCGTTGTGTACATTTATAAAACGGCTCCGGTAAATTCAGTAACGTGATTGGCTAATACCGAGCACGTGGGCATTGATTACTTTTCACCAACTGCACACCGTGCCGATTCTGTGCAACCATCGTGCCGATACTGCGCAACAATCGTGCCGAAGGTGTGCAACCCCGTGACGTCACAATAATAAGACCGTAGTATTATTTGTTTTATAAAACGAGCTCAACCACGGATTGTTTTATTTAGCTGGATTATTGAAAACAGAGTTGCCACAATTAGTAACCCAGTCTATCTACTCTCTACAGTGTGAATTTATTAGGAATTTACAAAATTAATCATAACTACTGCACTCGCTTCACTGAATTTGACTCTGTAGCTCAGCAGATCAAATTCAGTCGATGGGAAATTTCCGACTTGTAAGATTTAACATTTCCCGGAAAATTGTACAATCCATGTTGATTGACACACTCTTGATTATTAACTCATTTGCATTATTATTTACAGTTTATTATATACCACGTAAATGATATAATATCATATAATATACATACTTAATATATACCGGATTGCAGTAAGTGTTTGAAAATAATTTTTAATGCTAATCATGTTTTGGTAAAAAAATCGACCAAAGTGGCTTAACTGTATTTGATGATCTTCGGTATTGATTAATTATTTCAACCTCACGACACGTTCAAATTTCTGATTTAAAAAATGGTTGGAACAGTAGGTGTCTGAAGGTTGTCTGTGTGTGTAAATGGCTGCTTTTGTAATACTATGGTATTTGAAATGTATATGTTTTTCTGTTTTTCAATCATCATTACAAATAAAATATATTATTTGTTAATGATAACTTTTAAGTTTGAGTTAGTCGAATTAAGTTTGACCAGAACTGTACTATCCTTGTGTTACACTAACATAAAACAAAAACAGTGGACCTTTGCCCATGCAATGATTTATAGTCATGGTCAATGCATTTAAATTGTTAATGTAGTAAATGTACTAAACATTAATGGTGTATTATGTCTCTCTACTATACGCTGATGTGTTGTATTTTCACGAGATATTACCTTCGCGATAAACTTAAAGGGATAGTTGAGTATTGGTCAAACTTAACTTTAGTAAACAAAACCTGCACGATTACGGTACAAACTAAGAGTTATAACTTCATCATGCTCGAAAAGTATACACAATTACAAACGACAAAGTAAAACCCTGTTATCATTCAAAAGAGCCGTTACAACTCAAGAGTCAAATTAACTCTAGAGAGAAGCGCTAGCGTTCTAGGTCCTCCTAATACGGGATTGTAATGCGCGGTAATAGTTACCGCGGCCATCGCGATCATCTTTCGTTCAAAATTCTGTTCGGAGTCGCGCTAACACGCGGAGAGAAGTCGAGGAGGCGCAAATCACTGATTTTTTAGCGGAATGGAGGGGAAATCATAATTTAATCCACCCGATAGTTGGATCACATAATGGAAAGTGAATTGGTGATAAGTACCGTATCATATGTATAGTTTTAAGCACAATTAGCGTGCTTACAAATATTAATTTTCAGTCCCGTATTAAGAGGACCTAGAACGCTTGCGCCTCGCGCTAGCGTTCTCTAAAAAGTGATGTCCGGACGTCAATCACTTTTATATAATATTTTGAAAGCAAATTTCACAACAATTAGAGCATTTGAATGGAATTATTATCATTTCCCATGTTTTTTCGATGATCTTTCATATGGAATTGAAATCAACCAAATCCGTTACAATTAATTCTGGGGGGGGGGGGGCACTTCGGAAAATACCAATACTCAACGCTCCCTTTAAGACGTCTTTGTGTACATAACAAGGGCGTCGATTTCTTCTCGCCCGGGTTTGTATGGCTGAGGGGGGGGGGGGGGTGGGGGGGGGGGGGGGGGGGGTTAGGGCCCCAAAGCTTTTGAATTCAGCTGTTTAGAAATTGGAAGATTATTAAGTGCACATTGCAAGCATCATTTTACGAGCTGGGCTTTGTCCATTATGAACTTTAGCCTGATAGATACATATTTGCAAGCATTCTGATGGAACCCTGAATAGCATCAGTTTATTGGGGGTCCATGGGGCGGAGCCCCCGGAAGCTTTGGGATTTGTAATATCCAGATATACATATGTTGTCTATATGTAATTATATAAGTTAACTATTCTTTAGTTAATTGGCTTTTGATTTAGCTGTTTAGAGATTGGAAGATTATTAAGTGCACATTGCAAAGCTCCTGCTATATGATGAGGGCACTGTCCAAGTATGGATGAATTTTAGTATGATAGATACATACTGTCGATTGCAATCATCCTGATGGAAGCCTGAATAGAATAGGTCAAGGGATACCCACATTGCAAGCTTATTGGGGAAGCTTTGGGATTTGTAATATCCAGAAATACAATTAACTATTGAATAGTTAGCTCAAATATAGTGAGCGAAGCTCAGACGCACAGTGGGCCAGGATCGCCTGAAAGCCAAGAGAGAAGTCCTGATAAAACTATCTAATGAGTACAGGGCTGGGACTGGGTCAAATAACCTTAATGGGGTTCCAGGGGCGCAGCCCCGGAAGATTTTGCATTTGGGCAGTTCAGCATTATCAAAAAGTGGTTGAAAGAAGACTATAGTAACAACTTCCATTCATGAGAGGGGGTAATGCTTCTTAATTTTAATGTTATTATATATTTTTGGAGCCCCAAATATTGGGGGGATGATAATACAGGCCATCCGCCCCACCTGAAATATTGGGGGGATATATCCCCCCCATCCCCCCGTGATCGACGCCCCTACATAATATCATGCAACACTATAGTTGCACTCGTACGAGGAAATGCAATACTGTTGCTTTGAATACGACACTCGCATATACTAACTATATTTAAATCTGTCTGTAGCTTATAACGTAGTTCAATTTCTAATTTGTAACGTTTTATATGTTGAATACGTTGTATATCGTTTGTATTTGGAGTTGCAATGAATAAACGAAACGAAACGATTGTTTCCGCTGATGATTATTAAAATTATTATTCAGAGGAAAAAGCGCAAACTGTATGCATTTTATTGCTTTACTTATCTTACACTATATCTCAATCCCTTTGAAAGGGTTGTACGATGTTATTGACGTCTAAATTGCACAATATAACATTGAGATACATTCAATTCAATTCAATTCAGTTTATTCAACACTTGTCATAAAATACATCAAATGCAAAAAATACAAAAATACAGAGATAGAAAGAAAAAAAACATAAAAGACATTCATATGACAGTGTTAGGGGTTAACAGAAAGGAGTAAGGCTCTTTATATGAAAGCTAACCCCTGTATAAAAGTATTACATAATATGATACTATACACTTATACAAAACAAAACAAATACATTAACAAATGTCATATTGCCTGATAATTCTATTGCACATTGTAGTTATCTAATAAGTATTTTTTATATTTATATTTAAAAATGTTTACAGATTGACTAGACTTTAATTCAGTGGGGATGTTATTCCATAACTGTGGGCCCTTAAAAAACAGAGAATTTTTCATAATAGTGGTTCGTATTTTAGGAAGATGATAATTTGCAACATTTCTTGTATTATAATCATGAATTTGAATATTCTGAATAAAGTAATTAGATATCTGTTTCGGTAATTGTCCAACAAATAATAAGTACATGAATGTTGCAATTTGTAAATTTCCTATATCAATGACTGTTAATATCTTACATTGATAAAATAAAGGACTTGTATGTGCATGAAAATGAGCATGATTAGTTATCCGTATTGCTTTCTTTTGTAATTTGAATAATCTATCTATATTCCCTTTACTTGAATAGGCCCATGCTATAATACAATAATTTAAGTACGGAGTAATCAATGAATGATAAAGCATCTTTAAAATATGTACAGGAAAAAAGTACATTTTTCTTAATACACCTATATTTTTGGCTAATCTATTGCACATACTACTAGTGTGTTCATTCCAAGATAATCTACTATCAATTAAAACACCCAAACATTTTACTACTATTGCACGCTCGAATAAATATTGATTTACCCGTAGTTCTATATCATCAAAATTAATTTTTTCTTCGTAAAAATCATATAATTTGTCTTTTGATAATTTAAAACCAATTTATTTATACATAACCAATTAAAAAGTTTCAATAACTCATGCTTAAAATCTTCTTTCAAAACATCAATGTTAGAATGAGACATGAACACACTAGTGTCATCGGCAAAAAGAATACATTTCAGCTTGCTAGAAATATTACACATATCAGATATCAGATATAGGTCTATAATTTGATATTGTTTCTTTTGATCCATTTTTAAAACTGGTATAACCTTTGCAATTTTCAATTTATCCGGTACAGAACCGGTTGTCAAAGAAAATTAAATATTGCACTTAATGGTAACAAACAATATGAACAACTCTTTTCAATAATCTTATACTTATTTCATCATATCCAGAACTTTTATCACTTTTCATTGTACTTACAATATCAATTATTTTCTTCGGAGTAATAGGATTAAAATATGCTGTAGATTCATTAAAAGGAATATTTAAAAAAATGTCATCTTGATTATTCAAATTGCCATTCAAATTATCGGTTAAATTTGGACCCACATTTATAAAATAGTCATTAAAAAATGAACATATTTCACTTTTATCATTTATTACACGATCATTAACAACAATTGAATCTGGCATATTATTCTTTTCGCCTGTTTACCAATGCTTGCATTTATCAATTCCCATATTTTCTTAATATTTCCAGAGGCATATTCAAACTTAGTCTTAAAATATTGATTTTTAGCCTTTTTAATCAATTTATTAACTTTATTTCTACACTTTGTACTATACACATCTTTTCTATAGTCAGTACGATTATTTAAATATTTTTTATACAATTTGCATTTCTTTTACAGATCTTGCGTAATTCTTTAGTAAACCAAGCATTATTGCACTTCTTTCTTTTTTAAATTGTTTTAAAGGAAAACATTCATTAAATATTTCAATATAATTACTTAAAAAGTAATCATAACAAATATTAACATTAGCAAAATTCAATGACCATGAAATATTTGACATTTTACTAATAAACTGTGTAATATTTTCTTCAGTAATATCACGTTTAAAATACAAAGGGTTATGATTGTTTCCAACACTTTACTATTAATTAAAAATATTGGTAGGTGATCACTTATATCACTAATAATTGTGCCCGTCCATGACTCATCCAAGTTGTTTGTAAAAATATTATCAATAAGTGTACAAGAATTATCAGTTATGCGTGTAGGGCAATGTATCATAGGGTACATAGTATTTACCATTAAATATCTAAAAAGACATGTTGACATGAATTAATATGAAATAAATTATATTAAAATCACCCATAAAATATATAATTTTATTTTCTCTATTTACAATATCTAATAAATGTTCAAATTCTTGTAAAAATGATTGCACTGATTGATCAGGAGGTCGATAAAAAACACCAATTAAAATATTTTTTTTCGATTTTTCAATTTCAATAAAAATAGATTCACATTGTGTGTTAATAACTTCTAAATCAGTTCGGCGTTTAAACTTCAAATTTTCATGTAACAATATTCCTACACCACCTCCCCTTCTATTCTCTCTAGCATTCATTAAAAATTTATATTGATTAAAATTATAATAAGGTATTGCATCTTTATCCAAATTTCAGTCAAACCTATTGCAGAAAATTGCACATTCAAATCCCCTAATAATGAACATATTGCATCATAATTTCTATTTAAGCTGCGACAATTAATATGTAAGTATGTTTGATAAAATAAATTTGACTGTAAATTTAAAGAGTGTACCTGTGAGTTAAATTCACATGGGGTATAACATAAACTTTCAGGTCCATCAATTTCATCATCCCCTATATTACGACTTAACAAATTACGAATATTTTGATAGTCTATTGTCATTTAATTCTAAATACGAACTTTGGAGAACAGGCATTATGACACGAGTAAAATACAACATAAAACATACACCAAGGCACGCATAAAAAAGCATGGTAAAACATCTGGCAAAAGAACAAATAAATAAACTAAAATCCATAATGGTAGACTATACAATTCAAAAGTATGCAAAATGAAATTAAACAGGAGTGATCAAAAATGTTAAAACTATGTAAGCAGCCAGAAGTGTTCTTCTTATGTGGTTTGCACATTTATTTTCATATTAATGTTTACGAGCCCAGTCCCCTCAGGTCATCATGACTGTTCACCATTTTTTTCATTGTTCCGGTGTTTGTCTTAATGAGGGCAATGATACGACCATCGGAGGACCAGGCCGTCTCAATCTTCCCGCATTTCTTTGTGTCACTTAGCAGTTTGGCGTTCATACTTGTGAGATCCTCTTGGATGGATTTCCGTTGACCAGCTAACTTGCGTCGATTCTTCATGACTAACTGTCGTGTGCGGTATGACCCAAATTTGACTATCATGAAGTATCTGGAGTACTTTAAGGACAAAATAAATTCATTGTGGAAGAGTTAAGAGATAACATACTATTATGAAACCCAAGTGAAATCAAACTTTATATTGATCAACTATCAGCCAAACGCCAACAATTCGAGTACAGGGTATGGAGGATGGTTATTAAGATGTCCTGGGTTCCAGTGAACTAGAGCGGTGTCCCCCTAACCAAAGGGCAAACATATTGAAAAACACACGAGGTGAAAATCAAAGCGTTATCCAACCACCTCCCCCATCGTTATTGTACAGCACACACATTCATCAACATACAGCATAACAGAAACGTAATTATAATACGTAACTGGTCATGTGTTTATTGTGCAGTATCACATCACAGCCTTAGTGCTTTGAAGAGGTGGGTTGTCAAGTCGATGGCACATTATAAAATCATGTATTCATATAATATGTATGTGCCCATTCGTTTGGGAATGGGTTTGTTATATTTGGGGAACGTCGAAATCATGTTTTGCCCATATCCCCTGAAGCTATGATATGGGACAATGGTCTCGTAATATTACTGATATGAATGATATTGAGAACAAGCGATCAGAATTATCTGATCACAAGGTGGCGCCATTTATAAGAAACAATTTCCAACATTGAGTTATTTTCATCGCGTGGCAAGCTATGGTAACAGTATACTTGTTTGAAATAATCCATTATTACACATTCCCCACCACGCGACACGCGAAGCAATGACAGTCAAGCATTATGTATGATGACATGACAAAAGAGTGTCAATTTACCTCAGGCTAGATCGAGTTTGTAAATGATTCATGTGATTACTTGCACATGATGAATAAAACAAATTATGTGGCAATCGGATGTAATATTTCGGGGGAATTTTAAATTATTACTGTTTAAAAAAAGTTATTCTTTTGATGAAGGCTCATTCTGATAAATGTAAGGGTCTGGGCCTGAGAATGCCACTGGTTAAAAGCTTATCGTAAAACACAAAATAGTGTATAAGTGTTATACACAATGTTACACCGTTGGGAAGCTTAAAGGTTGGCTTGAAAGACAATGAAATCCAAACAAATTGTTGTTTGCACTATAAGACACTAGATATGATGAATAGTCCCTGCACAAGGTTTCATTTTTGTTGGTGGTTGCTATGGTACAGAGTCCGCGATGAAGATGATGCTGCATCTCGAGCACAATCGGTCAAGAAATAAGAAACTATGGCTCTTTAAAAAAAGCAATTTATTTTTACGAGTAACTCGAATTGGCAGCACACTCAGGCAAAGTTGTGGACTACTCCCCATACAATTTGTACAGAACATTTTTTTTTTCTTTCAATTTTCTAAAAAAATTATGTCTACCCTTCGTTTGATTTAAACATTATGTTTTGTAGACTGTATTTATACATAACATATCATGAGAGTGTGGCTATGAAGAAAACTGTAAAAATTAGAACATTTGTGTACACAAAATATGGAAGTAGCCCACACACTTATCAGAGTGCGTTGCCAATTTGAGTGCATAGGAATAGATGGACATCTTCAAATAGCCATAGTGTTCTTGTTTCTTGCCCGATTATGTTCTAACTTTCAGAGATTATTCATCCCAATCACTTCAAGTCTATGAAAGCAACATTGTACTTTGGTTTCATTGTCCTTTAATTGAGAGGCGATCGCACATTATAACGCTAAGGTAAATGTACACTCTTTGTGTGTAAATTGAACATAATTGTCGACATATTTTGCAGATTTAGTTTAGGTTTCCTCCGTGCAAACATTACCTACGACATTCAAAGTTTTATTTAAACATCGAGAACATGTATACTGGTTTGGTCATAGCTATCCAAGCATAAGGTATAGCGAAATTGGTTAAATATCAAGATGAACCCTGAGCGCATTATTTTCAAATACTGTTTGCAATCTATATCGTAGGTTGATAAACACTATGTCCTTTTTTTTCTTGATTTTCAGTCAGTTTCAACTATGCTTTAACTATGCAAGAGCATATTAAACAGAGGATACGTGTTTAATCGTCGGTGTATTGCTAATGTTTAAATATGTCGCTCTTATAATAATGAGCAATATGCGGTCAATTTCAGGCTGCAGATAAAATATTGGTAGATACATAAATAGATAGATATATATATATATAGATAGATATATATAAAAAAGTCAATAAAATAAACTCGAAAACACGCTAGAATTCCTTGGTTAAGTCTTTATTCAATTACTTTCGACCGGTTTCTTTCTCTTCAAAAAAGTAAATGAAGTTAAAAGTTAAAAAAACATGTTGAGGATCAGAATACATCGCATAATGTTTTGACAACGCGTAAACAATAATAACAACATCACTATGAAAAGCGCATTGTAATGTGTACAATGTTTTGACAACGCGTAAATAATAATAACAATAACAACATCACTATGAAAAACGCATTGTAATGTGTACAATGTTTTGACAACGCGTAATTAATAATAATAATAATAATAACAACATCATTATGAAAAACGCACTGTAATGTGTACAACGCGCTTCATATTCTATTGTTGTGTGATTGCCAAACATTTTCGAATATAAACAAAAACATTTTTGTTATCTTTTATAAACAAATCAATACAAATGATTAGATAAACAAAATAAAATAAAAAATAAAAAAGCAGAGCATGTAAATATAGCGGAATCTTTCAATTCAACTTCTTATTCCTTAGCATTTAATTCTGGTTTGAAAAACAGAAATAAAGAAACTTTCTTTGTTTTTCTTTCAATGTCATTTCATTTCTCATTTTGTAAAATGGAGAAATGGTAAATTCTGGCGTTATGCCTTTGGCACATTTTGCTATATGTTTAACCACACTCAGAATTTGATATTTTGAATCTCGAATATGTTGGCGATGGACGGTCATTCTATTCCTTAACACGCCTCCTGTTTCGCCAATATACTGTTTCGAACATCCATTACATGTCATGCAATATATCAAATTTTTTACTTTTACAAGTGAATGATGATTTAAGGATGAAAGTTTTGTTTGTATGTTTAAACTGACTGATTTCACAGAGGGCATATACGGGCAGGTTTTGCACCTCCGATCAGTACACTTCGTTACAATCCCTTCTTCACGTGTACTCAGTAATGATTTAGTGAGTATTTTTTTCAAATTTGGAGCTTGTCTCCGACTCGCAATGATTTTGGAATTAGTTAAAACTTTCTTCATAATATCATCATTTAATATACAAGGAATTGTATTTTGTACAAGCTGATAAGCATTAACATTGTTTGGATTAAACGTATGAACAAACGGAATTATATCATTTGATTTTTCTCGCTCTTTCTTTTTTTCTTAATTCTTAATTTCCTGTTGGATGGCTCTCGATATGCCTCCTTCTATAAGTTTCTTAGGATATTTCCTATCTATCAACAAATGTCTCAGCTCATCCAGCCGCTGATAGATATATAGATAGATATATAGATAGAAAGATAGATAGATGGATAGATAGATATAAATTAATATATATAGCTACATATGTACTTCAAATTACTTCAAATTCATACAATAATAAGCAATTACACCAAGGCATGAATCTTTTGCATGCTAGCATAACAACAACAATATTTGTACCTTTTTATTTTATCAGCTCACTGGACCAAACTAAAATGAATACGATATTGAATACGAAAATGGTTATGGTAGTATACATGAATAACATAATTAAAGAACACACATACCATGTCTAGTTTTACTCTAAACGTGATTGTTATGTAAACATAGTTTTTCATCTTCATAAGTTAATGTAATGTAAACAAATGTATATTGATTAAATATGCATTCTGTATAACACCTTAAACATTTTCCTAAACTAATATACACAATTCAACAACACAAAACTGCAGAAGCTTAGCATTTTAACCCATTCAGGACTGATGGGATACTAATCGGGATGGGGTTATACGTTATAGCAAAACCAATCAATCCTGGACGGGTTTAAAGGGATGCAATAGCTATGTTAACAGTATATACAACTTGACAAGGACCTCTCCGATCCAGCATGTCGAACAAGTAATGCATACGAATTCCATATCAAATGAGCATTGCTCGCCTATTTCACATGCACATTAACCAAACAAGGCAAATTCAAGAGCCTCTCACCAACCAACTGCCCAGGCATGCACACAATAAACATAATCTAAATGTATGTTCATCATTTGCGGGACATGTATGTGTTTACATGCGATCCTTGAAAGCATGCTTTTGAAGGTTGATGCGTTTCCATTTGTTTATTTCTGTTTTTTTCTGGAAACACAATTACTTTACCTTTTGATGGCATGGACTACTTACTGGAGCAGATAGGCGTAACAATCGTGCAAATAGTCATACAAGCAAGCAAATTGGCATGTACATTACCTGTTGTCTACTTTTTCAGAAAAAAAATGTGGCCACGCAAAATTCCAACATGGCGGCCATTTTCCAAGATGGCCCCAAAAAAGCTAGTCGATTCCAATTATATATGGTATGCAGAAACCCCATGTGCTACATGTAGTAACTATCCAGTGGTGTATCTACTGTTCAAATCCAATATGGCGGCCATTTTCCAAGATGGCCGCCAAAAAAGCTACTTTTTGTCATAAAAAGAGAAATGATCAGTAGATTTCAATGATCTTGGAGTCGATTCAAATTATATATGGTATGCCAAAACCACACGTGCTACATGTAGTTACTATCTAGTGGCGTATCTATTGTTAAAATCCAATATGGTGGCCATTTTCCAAAATGGCCACCAAAAAGCTACTTTTTGTCATAAAAAGAGAAATGATCAGTAGATTTCAATGATCTTGGAGTTGATTCAAATTATATATGATATGCAGAAACCCCATGTGCTACATGTAGTAACTACCACGTGGTGTATCTACTGTTAACATTCAATATGGTGGCCGTTTTCCAAGATGGCCGCCTAAAAAGCTACTTTTTGTCATAAAAAGATAAATAATCAGTAGATTTCAATGATCTTGGAGTCGATTCCAATTATATAATTATGGTATGCCGAAACCACATGTGCTACATGTAGTTATCTAGTGGCGTATCTACTGTTAAAATCCAATATGGCGGCGATTTTCCGAGATGGCCGCTAAAAATCTACTTTTTTGTCATGAAAGATAAATAATTTGTTGATTTCATTGATCTTGGAGTCGATATATGCAGAAACCTAATGTTCTATATTTAGTCCCTATCCAATGGCGTAGCTGCAATTGAAATCCAATATGGCGGCCATTTCCCTTGATGATTGCTGAAAAAGCTTTTTGGTCATAAAAAGAGAAATAATTAGTATTTTTCAATGATCTTGGAGTCGATTCCAAATATATATGGTATACAAAAAACAAATGTGCTACAATAAGGCAATATCCAGTTGGTTAGCTACTGTGAAAATCCAACATGATAAGAGAAATAACTAGTCGATTTCAATGATCTTGGAGTCGATTCAAATAAATGATGGTGTGCAGAAACTAAATGTGCTATATTTAGTCCGTATCCAGTGGTGTAGATACTGTTACAATCCAAGATGTCGGCCAAAAACATACTGATTTAACTGTCATAAAAAGAAAACTAATTAGTCGAATGCAATGATCTAGAAGTTGATTCAAATAAATGATGGTATACAAAAACCGAATGTGCAACATTCAGTCCTCTACCAGTGATGTAGCTAATGTAAAACTCCAACATGGCGGCCATTTTCCAAGATTGCTGCCAAAAAGCTACTCTTTTGCATACAAATCGGTTGAGGTGGTACATTTTAATGCATCTTGGAGTGGATTAATACTTTACATTTACATCAAGAAACAATTTCATGCTACACACTACTTTCTACCTATCGGTTCTGGGCTAGTTTTCAAAGTACGGCAATGTCAGCGCCGATGGCATCTATTTGTCGTGTACGAGGCAGCTTCAGGAGGAAGATATAACCAAATGACTAACAACCATGAGCAAACATTGCAAGCTCTGATTAGTAGAATAATTTACAAGCGAACAACGGTGCATTGTGATTATTATGAGCAACCCAATCCAGTAAGAATCTGAAGGCCTTCTTTTGCTAGACATTGAACTAATCTAGGTGCGCGAATGTTGTTAACGGCTAGACATCTTGAAGGTATGGAAGTGGCTGGAAATGAAGCGAGTGCACTTATTAAAGTGCATTTGATGGAATACAATTCTTTAGCACCATAACTAGAAATATCGAGCGATTATTACAACGTACACACATCCCGGAATCCTTCATCTAAGAGAATCAGCCGACCCTGTAGACCCTGCAGCACTCGGTGACTGTATAAAAGTCAAAATTACAATATTCATAAATATGCCACGGATGAAGTCTTTGAAGCATAAGACTGGTACCATGTATATTATTTGTTGATACATATTGCATTCAGAGCATGAAGTGTAAGAGTAAAATTAGTGGAGGGGGGGGGGGGGGGGTCCGGGGAGGTGACTGGTAAAGAGAACTGACAGGTCTGATACTAATAGCACGTTAATATGAGCAGTAACGCACTATTGTTAAAAGCTTGTACGTGGTTGTTGTGATGGAGGTCGAAACTGCTCACTGCAGCATTCTAATTGTACGCTCATTCTAGAATATTGTGTGAATTGATCCTTTACCTGTATTTAGGCGAAAACAAGTCTTAGTTGCGTACCTGCTAGTGGTTAGTGCTCCAAATGATATATTATGGAGACATAAACTGAAATGCAGAGTCCTGATGTATATTAGTTCCGTGCTTGAAACAAGGGGCGGTTGACTTTCGTTCCAGAATAGTTCCTGGAGGTTACAACGGAGTGAGATCTGTCAATCTCTTTGATGATAATTGTTTGGTTTACTGCTTGAATATTTCTGATATGTTGACAAAACAAACCTTTACTTTCAATCTCTATTCCATCCTGGACAATACTCAATAACCTTGGTGTCTAACGATGATATAGGAAGTATTCAGATTTACAAAACACAAATTTAGTTGGTTTGGTCACATTGTGAGGATGTAACATGACGTGCCTGCAATGCAAGCATATTGCACTTATATGACATCAGGGAACAGACCACAGGTAGACGGAGAAGGCCACGAATTAAATGGATTGCTGGAGTCATAAATGGTATTTGACACTAGCCCAGGCAATCTAACGCGCTTATTAGCAGAGAAGCTTGTACGATATTCTTTCGGGTGACATCCTCTGGTTATGCAGCTAGTAGATTAAAGGTTGCGAAACACATTTGTAAACACCGCAGATCTTTCTCATTAATGTGCATGTCGCTAGGAAATGATGTTAAATATCATGAGAAATGAGAAATATCAAATCAATTAAACCCTTACTTCTTCAATAAACGAATTTAATATCGGAAAAATTATGGCTTGAGGTAACTCAGCAGTGTTGGGTCCAAGACCATATGTTCCGAGATCAAGATCAAGATCAAGACCAAGATTTAGAGATTTGAAAACATGAATAAATACAAAATTCGATTTCTCTCTTACCTGATCAGAAAGGGACATCAAACATTGTAGAATGTGTCCGTTAAGAGCTTTAGTTCAGGCCTACAAGTTACAAGATTTGTTTTCCCACCTGGTTTGGTGGATGCAAATATGTTACACTGCCTTTAAAGGAGACCTAAACGTTCCATATTCTTTACATTATTGTAGTCATCTTGGATTTTGCAGTACCTACGCAACTGGAAACTGGATAGGCTCGGATGTCGCAAATTTGAGTTGTACTTATAATAAACATTTAAATCGACTCCAAGAATATTGGGATTGACCAACAGTGTCAATATTTATGCAAAAATATCGCTTTTTGGCAACCATGTTAGCACAAATGGGCGCCATAGTGGATTTTGACAATAGCTTTTATAGAATGGGTTGATAAATCCCTGCAATCTGATTGGTTGAGAGCAAAATTTGTGCAGACAATTAATTGTACTGGATGCATGAAAAGTCATGCGTCCGGTAAAAAAATCATGCGTCCGGTAAAAATTTCATGCGTCCGGTAAAAATTTCATGCGTCCGGTAAAAAATTTCATGCGTCCGGTAAAAAAAATCATGCGTCCGGTAAAAAATGTCATGCGTCCGGTAAAAAATTCATGCGTCCGGTAAAATTATTTCATGCATCCGGTAATTTTTCTAATTTTTAATTTTTTGACTTTTTGGGGGGCGTAACAATGCCCATTCTATAAAACAGATGATGCGCAAGTTTATTTCGTGGGTCGGTGGAATTGTTTGCACGCGGTAACTATAGAAACTAGTCTAAACCCACTCGGCTTCGCCTCGTGGGTTTAACAGTTCCATAGTTACCTTGTGCAAACAATTCCTACCGACCCACTCATACCTGCGCATCATTTGTATACTGAATGTAACACTTTTGGTATCATTAAACCAAACATTATTTCAATCGACTTTGTATTTTAATGATACAAATTATTTATTGCGGCCATCTTGGAGATGGTGGCCATGTTTGATTTTCCAGTAGCTACACAATTAAATAGGTCTGAAGCAAATTAGGTTTCCACAAATCATTCAGAACTAAATCGACTCATTGAAATTGACCAACGTACTCAATGAATATGCACAAATGTAGCTTTTTCAGCAATCATCCCGGTAAATGGCCGCCATATTGGATTTCAACTGTAGCTACGCCATTGAATAGGAACTAAATATAGAACATTAGGTTTCTGCATATATCGACTCCAAGATCAATGAACTAATTATTTCTCTTTTCAAAAAGATTTTTAGCGGCCATCTCGAAAAATCGCCGCCATATTGGATTTTAACAGTAGATACGCCACTATATAGTAGCTACATGTAGCACATGTGGTTTCGGCATACCATATAAAATTGGAATCGACTCCAAGATCATTAAAATTTACTGATTATTTCTCTTTTATTTAAAAAAATAGCTTTTTTGGCGGCCATCTTGGAAAATGGCCGCCATATTGGATTTTAACAGTAGATACATCACTTGATAGTTACTACATGTAGCACATGGGGTTTATGCATACCATATATAATTGGAATCGACTCGAAGGTCATTGAAATCTACTGATTATTTCTCTTTTTATGACAAAAAGTAGCTTTTTTGGCGGCGATCTTTGAAAATGGCCGCCATATTGGATTGTAACAGTAGATACACCACTGGATAGTTACTACATGTAGCACATGTGGTTTCGGCATACCATATATAATTTGAATCGACTCCAAGATCATTCAAATCTACTGATTATTTCTCTTTTTATGACAAAAAGTAGCTTTTTTGGCAGCCATCTTGGAAAACGGCCGCCATTTTGGATTTTAACAGTAGATACACCACTGGATAGTTACTACAAGTAGCACATGGGGTTTCTGCATACCTATGGTGCATACCTGTGGTGTGGTGTGGCAAGATCAGTAGAGCGCGCGCTTTCTGATCTCGAGATCCCGAGTTCGAACCCTGCCCACTCCGTTTGTCCTTCAGCAAGACAATTAATCCACATTGCTGCTCTCTACCCAGGAGTATAAATGGGTACTTGGTCGGGTGTTAATTAGCCTTCAGCGCCCGTTGGGCAGCTTGGGCTAGTATGCTCCCCTGGGAGTTGAGATGGTGCACAAGATAATTGTGCGGGTTTGAACTGTACCTGATGACCAAGGGTAATAATGCGCCTCTGAATAGGCAACTAGATAGATGGCGCTCTATAAAAGCTATATATTATTATTATTATAATTGGAATCTGCTCCAAGATCCTTGGAATCTACTCCAAGATCCTTGAAATCTACTGATTATTTCTCTTTTTATGACAAAAAGTAGCTTTTTGGCTGCCATCTTGGAAAATGGCCACCATGTTGGAATTTTGAGTGGCCACATTTTCTTTCTGAAAAAGTCAAACATGTCTATATAGCAACCACTCTAGGGACCGGCGAAAAACGGTCGCTATGGACAGGTGGTCGCATTAGACAGGTTGTCGGCCATTTTGAATGTCGCATATATTGTGCCTGTATGCACATGTATAATTATTTGGCATCTGTACACGCAGATGTCCATATTTCATTTAGTATTTAGTATTGTGTTGCATGCATATCCCAGCAAAAGTTGAAATGATATATTGGCTTTATTAAATAATAAATATGTGTAGTATCTGTTTATGTCAAATACAAATTTATTTAATTTATTTGCTTATCATGAGACTTGAGAGAATCAGCAGCACTTGAATATTCGCTTGTGGAGTTTTCTATATAGAATTATGAGGTCAAGATGAAATGTTTGGTCGAAACAAGCATGAACTGCGTATACAGTATTTCAAATGTTATGTGAATCAGGCCATCGGATCACACGCATACCAATATATAATAGTCACAGAATGAGCATAATACATGCCGTATATCGTACATGAAAAACCTAAGGTAGTTTATTTTGTTCAAAAAGGATGTTATTCAATATTTTCATTCATGCAACTGATCACATACTAATTATTAGTGAATTTAAGCATGTTACTTATGTTCACTTCTCCACTGATATGCGTTGATCATACTTCGTTTATTGTTTTGTATTTTGAATGCATACCGTTTATATTAATTTTCCATTTCAAGTGCAACCATCCCCGTCTAATGAAAGATCGCCCGAACAAGGTGTGGAAGACCCCTCAAGACAAGCCGCAACAGCATCAGCAGCGTTATCAACAACCACGGCAGCACTATCGGCATTATGAATAGAAGAAGTACCAAGGTAAATGTTGTCAGTTCATGACATATTTTCAAATAATTTATGGGAGTTATTAACTGAAGTTTTTTTCAGTAACTAGTGACGCCATATTTCCCGCGTCATTTATTCATGCACTGTCCTTGTTTTGCAGATGACATTTTACACGGACACCAACAAATTACAGGCAAAGGGTTGAAAATATTAGTGTTAAAAGCCAATATTAGATGTTATTTAGTTGTTTGTCTTCTGTTGGGTTTTGTATAATTCGCATTATGTTCCCTCAAACCAAATAAAATAATGTGCAACATAAGAACTGTAACTTTCGATTTTTGTCCATGATGCTTTCACATTTTAAAAACTGAATATGCCTTTATGAAGCCGTACATGTAAATTTCATTTTAACATCACATACTAGTCAAGAACAATTATGAACGAACATTCATATTCTAGTATAGAGCTATCATGAAATGTACGCTAGTCATTTAGTAACGCCACGGTGTTCAATTTTAGTAGTGCATGCATCCTTTTTTAATCACACAGTCAGGACAGTAGCGATTAATACCGTTATTATAAGTTAATTGATAATGATACCCTGCAATTGTTTATGACAGGACCCAATCGTCTAATCCGCCGGATGAGGAAGACGGCACGCTGTTGAATCTCTCCGAGGCAATCCCGCTTGATTGCGTGAAGAAGGTGGGTCATCAGCTGGGCTTCAGTCGGACCAAGATAGAGCGGTACGAAATAGATAATCATTCCGGTAACCATGTTAGTGTGAAGGGCACACTGCAAATGCTGCAAGATTGGTTCATAAACCAAACAAAGACTAGTTGGAAGACAACACTACGGCAAGCCCTGATTGATGCGGGGCTTACAAGGCTATCTGAAGACCATATGCAAGATGTGTAGATATATATACTTATCTATAGTTATAGTCATTGATACAGTTGCATTGTATCAATGAATCTGAACATTATGTCATTACGGCAACGTGTCAAAGCCAGTTGGTGTTTCAGAGTATACATTTAGTATATAAAATGATAAATTGTGATGTTTTGTGGAAATACTGATTAGATAGAGAGATAATCAACAACTTTTTAAATACACCTTTTGTGCATTTGACAAAAACGAAGCATTTATTAACATTCGGTTATGAGTTTAACTGGTTCAAAAATATCAAATTTGTGTCAAATACATGTCAGTAACCGAGTAGTTGTTCACTGACACAAAATCAACACTGCACTGACATAACAATGCTTAAGGAACCATAATAATGTGACATCAAGGGACAATCCGCCTGTTAATGCACAAACACTCAGCTGCAGCTCTACAGGATGAGTGGTATAGTCTCCCGAAGCTTATATCAGTAACCTGGTTAACATCATGCGTAGCAGATGACTGAATGCTTTCAAGCACATGGTGGACTCACTCACTATTGATGTTTGTGTTTTAGGTGACTAATTTTACCTTATTTTTAAATTTGTTTTGACTATTTACGTGTGTATTAAAGTATGCTGCCGAAATGTCTATGCTGTAGACATGTCATAGAGCAAGCGGTCCCATACCAGTACATTCTCAGTTCTCTTAGTTCAGAGTACAGTATTGAAGTAATCCTTTGTGGCATTTTTGTTCATTTTGATGGCCAGATTTTCAAGATACATGCATAAGACCCATGTGAAACAATTATATGTTTCTTGTTGAGCCCAGTTTAGAAGGTCGCATGTGTACCCTGAGTCTTTCAGCACTAAGCTTAACACAGGTGGATATAATTGTGTCACACATTCTTAAACACGCTTTACAGAGCCCTTCATGATCCTTATACGGCTCGTTAGTGTGTTTTCATCAATGTATGATATATAATAATTAAATATAATAATGTCACATATCACGAAGTTGTTAAAGGTATAGTTGAGTTTTTTGTAGAGAGGGCGCTACGAACATTGACCAATCTCGTTTTTGTTTTTGTATTTTAAAAACTACAACAAATTTTGCTTGTTTATACATGTATATTATATACATCGAATAAGATTTACTTAAACACGGTGTAGTTTATATTTATAAATCACGCGTCGTAAGTCAAAATTATGTATATATTGGTGCCAATGCAGGTCAGTCTTGTATCACAATGACATGTATCGAAATCGAATATAAAACTGCAAAGGCTGTGAACAGAAATTAATAGGGCACAGAAGTATAATGTTCGTTATCCCCATGTTTGTTCTCTTCTCAGAATACGAAATTCCTAGAAGCAGATTCAAACAAAACATATAAACTGATACATTAAAGGGATAGTTGAGTATTGGTCAAACTTAACTTTAGTAACCAAAACCTGCACGATTACGATACAAACTAATAGTTATAACTTCACCATGCTCGAAAAGTATACACAATTACAAACGACAAAGTAAAACCCCTGTTATCATTCAAAAAGAGCCGTTACAACTCGAAGTGTCAAATTAACTCGGCGCGAAGCACTAGCGTTGTAGGTCCTAATACGGGACTGTATAGTGCAGTGTGCGGTAATACGGGACTGTAGTGCAGTCACTGTGTGCGGTAATACTATACAGTAGTACGTGTATATTATGTATCGCAACCATAGAAATATGACTCCAACACTGCCGTTGACGCAACTCGCAAGCCCCATTCGCATTCGTTCGCCTTTCGTTCACAGTCGCGCTAACACACGGAGAGACTGGTCCATGAGGCGCATATATCACTGATTTTTTGCGGAATGGAAGGAAAAATCATATTCTTAATCCACCCGGTAGTTGGATCACATATTGGAGAGTAAATTGCTGGTAAGTACCGTATCATATGTATAGTTTTAAGCACAATTAGCGTGCACACAAATATTTGGTTTCAGTCTTTTATTAGGAGAACATAGAACGCTAGTGCCTCGCATTAGCGGTTCTAAAAAGTGATACCCGGGCGTCAACCACTTTTATATGATATTTTGAAAGCAAATTTCACAACAATTAGAGCATTTGAATGGAAATTATTATTATTTCCCATGTTTTTTTCGATGATCTTTCATATGGAATTGAAATCAACCAAATCCGTTACAATCGATGTTGGGGGGGGGGGGGGGGGGCACTTTGGAAATTACCAAAACTCAACTTGGCCTTTAAGTGTTTGCTTTGAAATCAAATACTTTTTCATTCAAGTTTTAAAAGTACTTTATAACAGAGTTGGAGGAAAAATTATATAATCGTACGTATGTGTATGTCTACAACTTTTTTTGCAGAGAATGGTCACTGTCTGTAAATAATAAGGACGCTGTATGTAAGCTGTATATGTTCGTCATAAAACTTAAATGTTCTGTTTTGCAAGCATAGAAAACTAAACCAATGTATTAAGACTTGGTTGTTCAAATAAAGTTTGAACAGTAAACAAACACATAGTTACCACTTTCATGTTGCAATTTAGTTGAAGGATAACAACCATTGTTGCTAGCTCCCATTCCATGAATTGTCCATCATAAAAAATGTGTATTACATAATTATTTCAATAGCGTGTACTTAGTGAATGTATAATGCGGAATGCAATTAATGTTTTGTTAGAAGTATGCATCATTAAAACATTCGTTATATCAGTTTTGTTAACAGTTGTTTCCTAAAGTACGAATTTCCACATGTTGCATTCGTTGTATGCGTCAATAAAGCGACGTATGAATATTTCCTTTATATATAAACCCCTCAATAAAAGTTCGGAAACTCAAGTTTGATCGATTATATCTATTTTATTATGATATCATAATTGTTATATTTGGTATCACTTGAAAGAGTGTGTATACTTCTTTAAATTGACACCAAATTCGTAAGCATCACGAGTCTTGTATGTCCGAATGATTATGTGATTGATTTGTAGTGAGTAGTTTGCAGTTAACATGCCGTACAATAACAATATTTTCAAACTCACTCTCAAACAAAAATGATATAATATGCAACGCAATGAAGAGTTTAGTTGCAAAAGGCGCTAAATCCACTTCCCTTACACATTGAGTTTATGATAAATCTTCATTTATAAGCTACGTAGCTATCTAGGAATCCGTATTTTACGACAAATTACTTACTCAAAATCAAAATAGGAAAAGTAAACTTTTCATATTCCCAAGGGCACATGTACAATTAAAAAGTTGGGCGATGAAACCTGTTTTCCTCTGAAGTTACAAAAGTGGATATAGCCCCTTGTTGAAGAAAGCACGTCATGTCATGCAACTATAGACTCCTGTCCTTTCTTTTGGAAACAAGGGGGTGTCCATGAATATATCTTACTTCCTGGTCATTGCTAAATATCTTAGATTGACGAAATGACCCTCGTTGATGCCATTCACTTGTCCCCATGTTTCTAATTATGTTCAATGAAAATCCGTGTTACGACCAAACGATGCATCTTGACTTCAGAATGCTATAGAAAACTCTTTATAAGCATTTTAAAGTGCAGGTGAATATCTCTAGTCTATAGATGAGTAAATAAATTGACACATTTTGCACTTTCAATTTCACGTATAAAACAAAAATAATCGTAAATGTACAAACACAATATCATTCAAAATCCTTGTAATGCCAGTTCATGTATAGTTTTTATTTGGGTTATACATGCAACAAACACTTTAATAAACTACTAACACGAGCGTGTACCTACCCGGCTTTCATAATCATTCCAAACAAGGTATCATTGGAAAGGTAATTAAACGGACTTTTGTCTAATACATTTCCAACAGTATTTTTTCATTGTCAATAATTATTCATCGTCGAAAGAATTTGAACTTGAGAAAGACCGTGATACGATTGTCAGACCTTCCAACTGAAGTTTGTTGGCGCATTTTGTGACATTTCACTTCTGACATTCCCCCATTCTCAGAAATACTGCCCATACCTCGTGCTTGTCTTTTTAAGGGAAAATAAACATGCTTTCACATGACTTGTCTTGATGATGCTTGTGGGGTACTACTCCTTATGGCGAATAAAACAGAAAAAATATACTTGTCACTCAGCAGACAAACTTGATTTGCCATTTACGCTGACACTCGCTGATTCACAGCGAGCGGAATAAAGAAGACGACACTTATCATTATTTCTTGCAATATCATAAAACATGAAACCCATTTACGACATATACAAACAGCATGAAACGTATGTTACGTATAATATTTGATCAAAACGTTCAAACTTGACATATAAGTTTAAAACGAAAAGGTAGCAGATCTCATATTTATACAGTATTATGAAACAATGATGTTTGATATTCCAGCATATTTTATAGTTTGAAAGGGGTAGTTCAGTCTTAATAAGCACTTTGGTAAGGCTGAGATTTAGTAACCAATACCTGCACAATACCATGTAAATGAATTGTAATAACTCAACCATGCTCGAAACTTTTACACAATTAAAAACAACTAAGTAAAACGTCCTTTATTATTTCAAAGAACCGTTAGATCACAAGAAGGCGCTGTCTTGAAAATCATTTGATTAAACCACTTTTCATACAATGCATATATATTCATATTCAATTTCATACAATTGTGACCGGGTCTGGCAAAACCAGCAACTTTAATACAAAATGATAAATTGAGCATTCGACTTGATCTTATTGTGTGGCTTGTTTTCTTAACGTTGAAACCATTTGTATGCTGATTGGACGATACATATAAGAATGTATGATTTTTTTGTATGATGTTTCTTATTCTGCCAAAACAATGGAGATAATGTTCAACACTCAGTTCAAAGTACATGACATTCCTGAATTTATCATAAGGTAGAGCCATTTTCCCGATAATATTTCGGAATTTTACATTTTTCATTATAAACCAGGAAATGTCTATTTCGTCCGTGAGGTACTTTTCAGGGTAATCACGCAAAATCGTATATGTTACGTAGTTGCTGGTTTTGTCAGAGCCGATTTCAATTATGCATGTAAAGTTTTGTTGAAATAGTAATTCAATAGAAATAAAATCAACAACTATTTGAAAACCTCTTTCAAAATATTTACAAAATAAGTGTGAACATTTTTGATAATTAAAAAGAAAATCATCGAATTTAGCTGGTTCCCAGATGTATTCCGATCGGATATATTTATAATTTTAAGGACAGGTTGAAATATTGTTCTCAAACACCATTTAATTAGACCTTCTTTCTGTTTCTTACGCGCTTTGAGCACCTTATTAGGTGGATATTGTGCAACCTAAATATTTAACATAATTATTATCATTATTGTTATATTTCTGCCGTTTCTGAACCGATTTGAATAAAATATAGTATATTCTGGCAGTAAAAGTGTATACTCTTTCAAATTTTACATTCAGTTTTTCATCATCTCAGAATAAAATCAATTCGTGCATCGCCCTCTTTACCAAAACTGAAGTACGCGTAAAATATTCAAGCAGCACATTCCACCCCCCCCCCCCCCCCCCCCTTCACTCCCGGCTGTAGACAAAACCGATCTGGTTTGATTATAATAAAAGCTGATCATGCACCTACTTTGAGATTTTACATAAATGCACGTTTTCAAAACATAATATACAGCTATATATAGGTATGACATAGTGAGTTTCTTTCTTTCATTAGAACAGCGTTACATTGTAACTCAACTGTAAGTAGAATAGAGCCGGGGTTGTTACACTAACATCTATGTATTTGAATAGAATGAATCTCAAGTAGACTGACCTCAAGTGTCGAAAAACATATTATTTATAATAAAAATATCTAGTAAGTGAAAATAATATACTTCACACTGTTTACGTGAGACTGTCAACGACAGCTAAGCCCTGCAACACGCTGCTCACACGATAGACCTGGATGTACCCGTTAATGATCTTTACTACTATTGGTAGGATGTACGGACCAATCGTACTGAAAGTTCTGTATAGGCGCCGCCTATCGGAAACTGTGATACCGATTGTTTGTGTCTATGATAGGCTATTACTCTCAACAAACTACAATCCTACATAATACGATATAACTTTTCAAAATGCAATACTATTTTATAGCGAACTCGATTAGAGTAGGACGGGAAGAATGTTCATGTAATCATAATTGTTCGACATTGACATGATGAAAGACAGTTAATACTCTTTAATCAAGTTGTCCTTTATTTCACAATGTGTTGTATTTGATGCTCACCAACAATTTATTTGGGGAAATCATTTTCAGCCTATACAGTATGTCTCAGTGATGTAACTTGGTAAAAGTATGTGATTTTGTTTTATTTTTTCCATTTGAAAAGAGGAAAATATAAATCCATGATACATTAATTGAGAACAGGAAGGAAACTAAATCGAGAATTGGGCTTCAAACATGTCGGGTTGACCTACCCACCAACTAGATGCTAAGGTGTGTGGATTGTTTACGAGCCATAGCATTCTTGAACGAACATATGGAAGACAAAGGGTTCTTCGATTACATGACGAGAAGCTCCAATAGTTTGCATTCACAAACCGACTTGAGGTTGTGACGGCCCAACGGTGGTATGGCCCATACCCATTACGATGACGTATCATGTATGCCCAGTCAGCGTTCTTCCCCATGGTGACCATGTTAGAGCGGTCTATGATCTACAGTTTGGCGGAAGGCGTTGATTCCAAGCACCGTTTGGCGTGTGCCAATTTTGGTTGAAAATTGTACAGCCAACTCGACGAAATGACACATAATGAAGATTTGTTGGACATGCACTTTGAAGAGGTAAAGGGGCCAATCACCATGGGTCCTGCATTTCAAAGCTCAAACCAAAAAGGCTAAATGTATTAATGCAAATTCATGCAACCATTTATTGTAGATTGGTAGTTTGAAACCGATATACAAGCTCATTACCTTAAAGGGATCTAGTAGTTTTGTTGACATGTGCCTATGTCCACAGGGTATTGTGTGAAAATTTCAAGCCAAATTGAGATTGCATGGCCAAGTAATAAGCGAAAATGCAAAGTGATATTTATTAACTCACTGCACTCACTTTGTACACAGAAGAAAAACTCACCAGGAGTTTTTTCTTATCTGAATACTTCAATCATACATATCTTTGTAACGAAAGGGAAATTATATTACAAATTTGACCACGTCCGATTGTATGTTAAGCTTTCTGATGATTGGTAAGAAGCATACCTATTTCGATATAACAATATACATGAGTTATGGATCCAACTTTATTGGTATTGGAGGCCCGCCATAAGCCATCGGCGGTTAGATCGTCATACTTTTATTTATATCGCTGATATAATTCATGTAGGGAAGGGAATATGCAATACTTCATTGTAAAATGTGTAGCTCGATTGCTATATAAATAAACGTGCCTACAACTTTCATGACTCGTCATTCGCACTCAAAGTGAGTTCTACATTTTGACGCGTACCTTTGCCGCTCCGTCACATTTGAAAGGTAAGCTAAGGCATTATCATTCTGCATAATATAACAATATTGCTCTAACTTTCGAAATACACTACTGTATATTTATATTTTGTAGCGCGATTGCTTCAAACTTTCACGAATGTTAATTTCGTGCTAAAAGTGATGTTTACATTTGACCCGAACACGTGTTGTTCTTTAAGGCCCGGTCACATCTGACCGGATTGAGTAAACGTATGCCAAACGAACAGCAAAATTGTCAATCCGTTCGTCTCCGTTTGTTTCCGGTCGTATACGTTTCTTGTTCGTTTCTTGTTCGGTGAATACGTTCCTTGTACGGCGATGTCTGTTCTATCTGTTTGAAACAAGTCGTTCGCTGGTCGTACGTTTGTTGTACGTTGTGCATCCGTTTTGTTCGGTACTCGTACGTTTCTTGTCCTGTACTTGTCAGTTCGTATCCGTTGATGTCCGTTGACGGATACGAACTGACAAGAAACGTACGAGTACCGAACAAAACGGATGCACAGCGCACAACAAACGTACGACCAACGGACGACTGTATTCGGTGGTGTCCGTTTCAAGTTTTGTGAATGCACAAAACTTTCAAACGGATAGAACAAACATCGCCGTACAAGGAACGTATTCACCGAACAAGAAACGGACAAGAAACGTATACAAACGGAGACGAACGGATTGAAAATTTTGCTGTTCGTTTGTCATACGTTTTCGGAATCCGGTCAGATATGACCAGGCTAATGGCCTGGTCACATCTGACCGGATTGCGTAAACGTATGCCAAACGTATAGAAAATATGCGAAATAAAATCATTCGGTGACGAACTTAATCTCCATTGTTTGTCGAAGAACGGATATAAAACGGATTTAACGTACAAAAACGCACGATTACCAGACATCACCGTATGAGTAACGGACAACACCGTACGCGTAACTTACACGAACCGGTCAAAACGAATGTGGAACGCATAAGAAACTGACAAAACGTACTGCGAACGTATTTTTTAGCCTGGTCATATCTGACCGGATTGCGAAAACGTATGACAAACGAACAGCAAAATTGTCAATCCGTTAGTCTCCGTTTGTATACGTTTCTTGTCCGTTTCTTGTTCGGTGAATACGTTCCTTGTACGGCGATGTCTGTTCTATCCATTTGAAAGTTTTGTGCATGCACAAAACTTGAAACGGACACCACCAAATACAGTCGTCCGTTGGTCGTACGTTTGTTGTGCGCTGTGCATCCGTTTTGTTCGGTACTCGTACGTTTCTTGTCAGTTCGTATCCGTCAACGGACATCAACGGATACGAACTGACAAGTACAGGACGAGAAACGTACGAGTACCGAACACAACGTACAACAAACGTACGACCAGCGGACGACTACTTTCAAACGGATAGAAAAGATATCGCCGTACAAGGAACGTATTCACCGAACAAGAAACGGACAAGAAAAGTATACGAACGGAGACAAACGGAGACGAACGGATTGACAATTTTGCTGTTCGTTTGGCATACGTTTACTCCATCCGGTCAGATGTGACCGGGCCTTTAAAAATACGTTCGAAGTACGTTTTGTCAGTTTCTTATGCGTTCCACATTCGTTGTGACCGGTTAGTGTAAGTTACGCGTACGGTGTTGTCCGTTACTCATACGGTGATGTCTGGTAATCGTGCGTTTTTGTACGTTAAATCCGTTTTATATCCGTTCTTCGAGCAACAATGGAGATTAAGTTCGTCACCGAATGATTTTATTTCGCATATTTTCTATACGTTTGGCATACGTTTACGCAATCCGGTCATATGTGACCAGGCCAATAAGCTTTAACACGCCATTATCCGGCACATTGTTCTACTGCTTGTCCAAAACACCTATACCATGTATACGTTGGGGAAACAATACATTGATTTTACTACATAACTATCTACCACCTTAATACTCGGTTCGGTTTTATTCAGCCTACCGTAAACTTCAGTGATATGATGTTTATTATAATCACACCCTACTTCAGGCATTGCAGTAACTCATAATTATGTGTGGTTCGTTAAGGTTAGGGCATGCAAAGGAAGGTTAGGCCTTACACATTTTAACATGAGAATATCTGTGAATTTTTACGGTTTACGTCACTAAGTGGGAAAAGTGGGAACAAGTAAAACGAAATTATTTGTTTAATTTAGGTAACGACAAACAAAGAAAGGCCATGTCTACGAAATTTGAGAATGAGAACTTGAATTCTGGCGACGCAGCTGAGTCGGAGCAGGCACCGGGGCCGGCAACTCAACAGGCTGTCGACAACCCCATCAAACAGGCCGATGCACCCAATGCGGAGCCGCAACCTGGTCACACAGTAAAGTCAAGAACGGGTGATGATGCCACGGCACCACCTCCTTCGTATGTGCAGGTAATTAGTGTAAGAGGTGTTTCTTAAAATATTACTATGATTAATTTGTTCAAGTACATGTAGTATTAAACACCTTTGAGTGCGCTTCAATAACAAATTCTAGTTGTGAAGTACATACAAACCGAATATAAATGTGTAATTTACCATACAATTCTACTGACATCATTTTTACCGAAATTATTCCTTTTTTTTATCCAAATCGAATATCTAAAATATACATCAATATCAGATTGGAAAATATTTGGGGAACATATTTTAAAATGCTACACATCCACCAATTAGTTTATATTTTGTTTTTAGATTATTATATCTAATGCTAATGCCAGTTTGGGGAAAATTAGCGACAAAATCTTTACTGGCCAAATAAGTTGATTAGTATTGTTGAAATGGTATATCAAAGGGCTTGAGTGGATAAATACGAACCTAATTGTTGTTAAATTTAATACAATCAGTTGAAATGTTTATTCATGCCGATGATATTGGTCCTACATTCCCCACCAGTTCGGTCCGTAACGCCGACGTGTCTCTACGCTCATTCGCGTAAGGAACGCACGTGGTGCTTCAATTACCGTAGGCATTTCAGGCAGCCGCGCACATGTGGTTTAATTGTGTTAGCTACTGACAGTTTTAATTTCGAACATTTTAATGTTGAAATATTCAATTTCAACGAAGTTTGTGTTGAAATCGTTTCATCAACAGAAAAGTCATATATATTTCTTCACAGAAATTCACATGGTTGGTGAAAAAACAAATTCTTTCATTGCTTGTGGGTGGGGCGTTTCCAATTCTGTCATTTGGCTTTAACCAAACATACCATTCACATTTGTTGATTACAAAATGAATAGTTGGAACTTCAGCTGTCTGGAGGGCACCCTGATGTCGTAACGGTTGCTTATTGAATAAAACAGCTGTGCTACCGTCTTCTTAATCGCGTCAAAGGGTACCACCACCCAAAAATAATATTCTTATAAATGAAAGGTAATATCTTTAGTAGTCCATTCCATCAACAAGTTCACGATAATATGTTTCCAGGAAGAAACAAAATATGATTGGAAAACGCATCATTCTAAAGCACGCGTTCACTGGTCTGCATGCACGAGACTACTTTGTCCATAGCGGAGGAATCGTCCGGGATTATATTTTCTCCAAACGTACGCGTGAATAGCATTGGCGAACTTGCAAATGTTTGGGAACCAGGAAATAATAGTGGTTCCGTAAGTGGTGGTAATTAATGGTTACAGTCCATTATTCCGAAGGTTCGTTTATCCAAAAATAAAATCGGGTTCGTTATTCCGAAGGTTCGCTATTCCGAAGGTTCGTTATTCCGAAGGTTCATTAGTCCGAAAACAAAATAGGGTTCGTTAATCCGAAAATGAAATCGGGTTTGTTATAATACTATAATTAGTGTTTTGTTTATTTAATTTACAGCCTGCATTAAGCATATCCATCCCCCTCTCTCTCCCTTGGCCAGACCAATCAAACATTTAAGTTTGTTTTATCTCTTTATTTGAAATTATAGCATTGTAACAAACCCGAATTCATTTTCGGATTAACGAAACCGATTTCATTTTAGGAATAGCGAACTTTCGGAAAAAACGAGCCCCCGGTATAACGGGCCTTTGGAATAAAGAACCTTCGGAATAACGAACCCGATTTTATTTTCGGACTAACGAACCTTCGGAATAAAGAACCTGATTTAATTTAAGGAATAGCAAACCTTCGGAATAACGAACCCTCGGAATAACGAACCCTCGGAATAACGAACCTTCGGAATAACGAACCTTCGGAATAATGCAACAAATTTTCGGATTAACGAACCCTATTTTATTTTCGGATTAACGAAACCAATTTAGTTTTCGGATTAACGAACCCTATTTTATTTTCGGATTAACGAACCCTCAGGTAAACGAAATTTGCGTGTTCGGAATAACGAACCTTCGGAATAAAGAACCTTCGGAATAACGAACCTTCGGAATAACGAAGCGCACCAGTAATTCATTCCTTTGTTTATGAATTTCACATCGGTACCAAAACATATGAGTATGTGTTGCTCTTTGCCTGGTGGTCCCATTTAATGTTTTACTACCATTTAAGCATCTTTATGCTCTATCCGTTAGGTTTTAATGATGATTTGTAAGTTTGGATGTCTGGATGACTACAATTCTGTTTGACACAAACTGTACTATCCCTTTGGTAAGATAAGTATCGCCTATAGTTGCAGTTTCGGTAATGTATCGTGTCTACAAATACCATTATAAAACAGGTTCCTTTCAAGGAATGTGGGAATAAATTCAGACAGCCATCGGTGCCATAATTACAATTATTAATAGGTAAGCAAGTACACATGTAATACTATTTTGAGCCTCAGGGATGTAGAGACCATTCCAGTAGTAAGTTACTGCCCTGTTTAACAAGATCTTGCATGAGGAAGAAATACCCTCTCAGTGGAATGAGTCAAAAATCATTATCATATTCAAGAAAGGAGACAATAAAGATATAAAAAACTACAGGCCTACCCTGCTGGAAAGTTCACACTCATTCACAGTGTGAATCACAGTGTGAATCACACTGTGGTTCACAGTGTGAATCACGGTGCGCTTCACACTGTGTATTTCGGGCGTTTTCACAGCGTGGACGCGTCGTTCCACAGTGTGAATCACAGTGTGGTTCACAGTGTGAATCACAGTGTGGTTCACAATGTGAATCACAGTGTGGTTCACAATGTGAATCACAGTGTGGTTCACAATGTGAATCAGTGTGGTTCACAGTGTGATTCACACTGTGGAACGACGCGTCCACGCTGTGAAAACGCCCGAAATACACAGTGTGAAGGTTTTTTCACAGCGTGGCCGCATCGTTACAGTGTTAATCACAGTGTGGTTCACAGTGTGGTTCACAGTGTGGTTCACAGTGTGAATCACAGTGTGGTTCACAGTGTGGTTGGTTCAGTGTGAATCACAGTGTGGATCACAGTGTGGTTCACAGTGTGAATCACAGTGTGGATCACAGTGTGAATCACAGTGTGAATCACACTGAACCGCACTGTGATTCACACTGTGATTCACACTGTGAACCACACTGTGAAAAGAACATACTCATTCACACTCATTCACTCATCCACACTGTGTATTTCGGGCGTTTTCACAGCGTGGCCGCGTCGTTCACACTGTGGTTCACAATGTGAATCACAATGCGGTTCACAGTGTGAATTACACTGTGAACCAGATTGTGAAATGCTTGAATTTACCATTGTGGAGATTCACATAGTGAAGATTCACACTGTGAAAAGAACACACTCATTCACAGTATGAAACACAGCATGCATCACTCTGTGGTTCACACTGTGAAAGTGTCTCTACACCATGAAATCACAAAAATTAACATTGTGGAGATTTATTCACAGTGTGAATCACACTGTGAGACTGTGTGACCATATTAAAAATGCTAGAATTTAACATTGTGAAAACCTCAATGTGAAACATTCATCACA
>JBAMJV010005821.1:0-53039 GCA_037951105.1 Echinarachnius parma
CACGCTATATTGCAATAATTTAAATATGGAAGTATTATTGCACTGTACAGAGTTTGTAATATATAATGAGGTAATTGGCCTAATCTAAATTTATATAATATTCCAACACCTTTAGAAACCTGATTACAGACGACACCAATGTGTTCATGCCACGATAATTTATTGTCTATAATAGCCCCTAAAAATTTGAGAGATGAAACACATTTAATACTTTCATTTCCCAATTTGACTTCACAATCTATATTTATATGTCTCTTTGTGAATATCATATAATTTGTCTTCTTAACATTTAAAACTAATTTATTAGCAAATAACCACTGAGAAAGATTTACTCATTCAAAATTAAATTTATTATATAGTGTACAAGGATCTTTACCGGACATGAACACACTGGTGTCATCTGCAAATTGAATAAAATGAAGATCATCAGAGACATTGTAAATATCGTTCATATATATTTTTAAAAAGCAAAGGGCCTAAAATTGAACCTTGGGGCACTCCAAAACTAAAAGTCTTCATTTGAGATTCACATGGCTCTTATAAAAAGGTTCCACTTTTTCACAATCACATTACGCACATTTTCACTGACATTGGACATTTTTATTACATAATTTCTAAGACATGTTGACATTTCTTGGTTAAATGTTTTAATTTCTATTTAACAGTAATTAAATCCATTTGGAAATATGTTTACATTGCACTGCATTACAAACAAACAATCAATAATGAGATGTTCTCCGTCAACATGTGCACACAGTGATAAATGGTTGACAAAATGTGTACTGTTGGGATCTGGAGGGTGTTTCACAAATCACTTGTCGTCACGACAAATGCCATTTCTATGACAAATTACCATTTCTATGACAAATTTGTCATCGATGACAAATATCAATTTCACAAAGCCTTCAAAGGACTTGTCGCTACGACAAATTTGTCGTAACGACAAATTTGTTCTAGATATCTGTCATAGCCCTTGCCCCTATGACAAATCCCCCAAAAAATATGACATCTCAAAATGGCTGTACACATGATGTTGTTAGTGAGCAGGATCGGTCAAGAAACACTATGGCTCTTTGGAAATAGGCATCTAAATTTCTCTAAATATAGGTTGATCTCAAACCTATGTTATGTAGAATACATTGATACACAACATATCATGATTTTGGGAATGGAAAAGTGTGCATATGAAGAAAATATTTTATCAGAGTTCGTTGCAAATTTGAGTTCACCATATTAATATATATACCTTCCAAGAGCCAGTTTCATTGTATCTTGCCAGATAATGCTCTAACTTTTAGAGATTTTTCCTCCTAATCACTTAGAGCTTATATGAAAGCAATGTTTTGCTTGGGTTTCTTTGTGCTATAACTATTCATTTGAGGTAGGCTGACAATTATAGTATACAAGACGATTCTTTATCCTCTCTGATGAGGTCAGCTTCTAGTGAGGCCAAATATCGGGGAAATGTGGTGTGTGATAGGTTGTATGTGTTGTTGATGCAAACACATAAGGCGGTCACCAGCACCCAATACAAGGTTCACTAATATAAATAATACAGTACAACGACTGAATAAAAGGAATGTCCACACAAGTGATATAGAATTTGGTTGACGTCATTATCAAATGGTATAAAACAATTGTCCGAAAGATGTATTGCACATGACTAATTAAAGTCCATGGTAATTAATTTAAGCATTCAGTTGGCCTGTATGAAATGCGCGTCCGCGGAAGAGATGAAAACAAGAGTTCGATGAGGATGATGATGAAGGTGATGAACGCGAAGACGTGTGAAGAGAAAGGCGATATATCATTTCAGTCCCATCGATGAACCAGCACACACGATGTGGCGCAAAGGCGTGGCGATGATTCCGACGTGTGCCGTTTAGAGATGAGCGAGGCCTGGAAGCCTGAAGGTGTGGTGCTTACACGTGTCCATGTAGACAAAAACGAAAATGGCGATCGAAAGAATTGTAGGAAGTTTTGCATGCAGAAAAGTGTCATCTCTGCGAGAGGAGAAAGATTTATAAAAGGTCCGAATAGCTCGGTGGATGAAGAGCTTGATGAAAATGTGATGGTTTAACGCCCCATGTTGGTCGGCGGACTCTCCCCTATAGGTGTGTGAGTGAGGCATGGATTGTAGCACCGTTTACAATCCATGGTTGTCGATGCCCATTGAGTCAGATGGTAACTGCACATGGCGATGTCGAAGAGGGGGTAGAGGGCGAAGGTGTCCTTCGGATGAGCGGTAGAAAGAGAGTAGTGATGTTTTGCCAAAAGTCAATGTGCCTGAGATGAAGAGAGCTTGGAACAAAGAGACAGTTTTCTGGGTGAAAGTAAACGCTAGGCCAGAGTAAGGAAGTGGTTGTGGTTCCAAGTTGTTTTGTAAACATCGGTCTAGCTTTTCCTCTGAAGTGGATGAGTTACCAAGCTGGTATCAATGGGCTGTTGTACAATTACATGCATGGCTAGTCTGATGTTCAGACTGTGAAGCGAGTCCCTACAAGCTCATCCCATCTAGTTAAATGTCCTGAGGTTGTACAGCTGTGGCCAGTATCCGCAGATGAAGAATAAATAAACAAAATAGTGCCCATTAAATGCAATCGGCAGACAAAGGAAAGAGCGAGCTCAACATTTTGCATGTCAACTATGCAATTCATAAAGATATCACCATGCCTCTTTATTAATGTATATTAATTATAGCATATCTTGGAAGACTGTATATGGAATGATCAACTAAACTGCTAAGTCACATTTATGACCTTGGATATTATCCAAGACACACACACACACACACACACACACACACACACATGTTACCGTACTAATATTCACTGGTTAGCGGCATTTGCCAAAAGCACTAATTTATATTTACGTTTAAAGGAGTTCACAGAGGGGCTGTTTCTAATTTCATTTTTAATGTGATTCCAAATAATTGGTCCCTTATAGAAAAGGGAATCTTTTGAAACATTTGATTTCACCAGAGGAAGATGATAATTTGTTGATGACCTTGTGTGATATTCATGAACATCTTGATTCAAATAGAAATAAGAAGATATTAAAAGAGGCAATTTGTCTTTAGAACATAAATACATGAATATTGCAATATTATAATTATTCAAATCAATACATTTAAAATCTTCATTTTGGCAAAGAGAGGCTTTGTGTGGGCAAGATAAGCAGAGCTGGACATTATCCGGACGGCTTTCTTTTGAAATAAAAATAATCTATTTACATAAGTATCAGAAGCATTGCACCACGCTATATTGCAATAATTTAAATATGGAAGTATTATTGCACTGTACAGAGTTTGTAATATATAATGAGGTAATTGGCCTAATCTAAATTTATATAATATTCCAACACCTTTAGAAACCTGATTACAGACGACACCAATGTGTTCATGCCACGATAATTTATTGTCTATAATAGCCCCTAAAAATTTGAGAGATGAAACACATTTAATACTTTCATTTCCCAATTTGACTTCACAATCTATATTTATATGTCTCTTTGTGAATATCATATAATTTGTCTTCTTAACATTTAAAACTAATTTATTAGCAAATAACCACTGAGAAAGATTTACTCATTCAAAATTAAATTTATTATATAGTGTACAAGGATCTTTACCGGACATGAACACACTGGTGTCATCTGCAAATTGAATAAAATGAAGATCATCAGAGACATTGTAAATATCGTTCATATATATTTTAAAAAAGCAAAGGGCCTAAAATTGAACCTTGGGGCACTCCACAACTAAAAGTCTTCATTTGAGATTCACATGGCTCTTATAAAAAGGTTCCACTTTTTTCACAATCACATTACGCACATTTTCACTGACATTGGACATTTTTATTACATAATTTCTAAGACATGTTGACATTTCTTGGTTAAATGTTTTAATTTCTATTTAACAGTAATTAAATCCATTTGGAAATATGTTTACATTGCACTGCATTACAAACAAACAATCAATAATGAGATGTTCTCCGTCAACATGTGCACACAGTGATAAATGGTTGACAAAATGTGTACTGTTGGGATCTGGAGGGTGTTTCACAAATCACTTGTCGTCACGACAAATGCCATTTCTATGACAAATTACCATTTCTATGACAAATTTGTCATCGATGACAAATATCAATTTCACAAAGCCTTCAAAGGACTTGTCGCTACGACAAATTTGTCGTAACGACAAATTTGTTCTAGATATCTGTCATAGCCCTTGCCCCTATGACAAATCCCCCAAAAAATATGACATCTCAAAATGGCTGTACACATGATGTTGTTAGTGAGCAGGATCGGTCAAGAAACACTATGGCTCTTTGGAAATAGGCATCTAAATTTCTCTAAATATAGGTTGATCTCAAACCTATGTTATGTAGAATACATTGATACACAACATATCATGATTTTGGGAATGGAAAAGTGTGCATATGAAGAAAATATTTTATCAGAGTTCGTTGCAAATTTGAGTTCACCATATTAATATATATACCTTCCAAGAGCCAGTTTCATTGTATCTTGACAGATAATGCTCTAACTTTTAGAGATTTTTCCTCCTAATCTCTTAGAGCTTATATGAAAGCAATGTTTTGCTTGGGTTTCTTTGTGCTATAACTATTCATTTGAGGTAGGCTGACAATTATAGTATACAAGACGATTCTTTATTCTCTCTGATGAGGTCAGCTTCTAGTGAGGCCAAATATCGGGGAAATGTGGTGTGTGATAGGTTGTATGTGTTGTTGATGCAAACACATAAGGCGGTCACCAGCACCCAATACAAGGTTCACTAATATAAATAATACAGTACAACGACTGAATAAAAGGAATGTCCACACAAGTGATATAGAATTTGGTTGACGTCATTATCAAATGGTATAAAACAATTGTCCGAAAGATGTATTGCACATGACTAATTAAAGTCCATGGTAATTAATTTAAGCATTCAGTTGGCCTGTATGAAATGCGCGTCCGCGGAAGAGATGAAAACAAGAGTTCGATGAGGATGATGATGAAGGTGATGAACGCGAAGACGTGTGAAGAGAAAGGCGATATATCATTTCAGTCCCATCGATGAACCAGCACACACGATGTGGCGCAAAGGCGTGGCGATGATTCCGACGTGTGCCGTTTAGAGATGAGCGAGGCCTGGAAGCCTGAAGGTGTGGTGCTTACACGTGTCCATGTAGACAAAAACGAAAATGGCGATCGAAAGAATTGTAGGAAGTTTTGCATGCAGAAAAGTGTCATCTCTGCGAGAGGAGAAAGATTTATAAAAGGTCCGAATAGCTCGGTGGATGAAGAGCTTGATGAAAATGTGATGGTTTAACGCCCCATGTTGGTCGGCGGACTCTCCCCTATAGGTGTGTGAGTGAGGCATGGATTGTAGCACCGTTTACAATCCATGGTTGTCGATGCCCATTGAGTCAGATGGTAACTGCACATGGCGATGTCGAAGAGGGGGTAGAGGGCGAAGGTGTCCTTCGGATGAGCGGTAGAAAGAGAGTAGTGATGTTTTGCCAAAAGTCAATGTGCCTGAGATGAAGAGAGCTTGGAACAAAGAGACAGTTTTCTGGGTGAAAGTAAACGCTAGGCCAGAGTAAGGAAGTGGTTGTGGTTCCAAGTTGTTTTGTAAACATCGGTCTAGCTTTTCCTCTGAAGTGGATGAGTTACCAAGCTGGTATCAATGGGCTGTTGTACAATTACATGCATGGCTAGTCTGATGTTCAGACTGTGAAGCGAGTCCCTACAAGCTCATCCCATCTAGTTAAATGTCCTGAGGTTGTACAGCTGTGGCCAGTATCCGCAGATGAAGAATAAATAAACAAAATAGTGCCCATTAAATGCAATCGGCAGACAAAGGAAAGAGCGAGCTCAACATTTTGCATGTCAACTATGCAATTCATAAAGATATCACCATGCCTCTTTATTAATGTATATTAATTATAGCATATCTTGGAAGACTGTATATGGAATGATCAACTAAACTGCTAAGTCACATTTATGACCTTGGATATTATCCAAGACACACACACACACACACACACACACACACACACATGTTACCGTACTAATATTCACTGGTTAGCGGCATTTGCCAAAAGCACTAATTTATATTTACGTTTAAAGGAGTTCACAGAGGGGCTGTTTCTAATTTCATTTTTAATGTGATTCCAAATAATTGGTCCCTTATAGAAAAGGGAATCTTTTGAAACATTTGATTTCACCAGAGGAAGATGATAATTTGTTGATGACCTTGTGTGATATTCATGAACATCTTGATTCAAATAGAAATAAGAAGATATTAAAAGAGGCAATTTGTCTTTAGAACATAAATACATGAATATTGCAATATTATAATTATTCAAATCAATACATTTAAAATCTTCATTTTGGCAAAGAGAGGCTTTGTGTGGGCAAGATAAGCAGAGCTGGACATTATCCGGACGGCTTTCTTTTGAAATAAAAATAATCTATTTACATAAGTATCAGAAGCATTGCACCACGCTATATTGCAATAATTTAAATATGGAAGTATTATTGCACTGTACAGAGTTTGTAATATATAATGAGGTAATTGGCCTAATCTAAATTTATATAATATTCCAACACCTTTAGAAACCTGATTACAGACGACACCAATGTGTTCATGCCACGATAATTTATTGTCTATAATAGCCCCTAAAAATTTGAGAGATGAAACACATTTAATACTTTCATTTCCCAATTTGACTTCACAATCTATATTTATATGTCTCTTTGTGAATATCATATAATTTGTCTTCTTAACATTTAAAACTAATTTATTAGCAAATAACCACTGAGAAAGATTTACTCATTCAAAATTAAATTTATTATATAGTGTACAAGGATCTTTACCGGACATGAACACACTGGTGTCATCTGCAAATTGAATAAAATGAAGATCATCAGAGACATTGTAAATATCGTTCATATATATTTTAAAAAAGCAAAGGGCCTAAAATTGAACCTTGGGGCACTCCACAACTAAAAGTCTTCATTTGAGATTCACATGGCTCTTATAAAAAGGTTCCACTTTTTTCACAATCACATTACGCACATTTTCACTGACATTGGACATTTTTATTACATAATTTCTAAGACATGTTGACATTTCTTGGTTAAATGTTTTAATTTCTATTTAACAGTAATTAAATCCATTTGGAAATATGTTTACATTGCACTGCATTACAAACAAACAATCAATAATGAGATGTTCTCCGTCAACATGTGCACACAGTGATAAATGGTTGACAAAATGTGTACTGTTGGGATCTGGAGGGTGTTTCACAAATCACTTGTCGTCACGACAAATGCCATTTCTATGACAAATTACCATTTCTATGACAAATTTGTCATCGATGACAAATATCAATTTCACAAAGCCTTCAAAGGACTTGTCGCTACGACAAATTTGTCGTAACGACAAATTTGTTCTAGATATCTGTCATAGCCCTTGCCCCTATGACAAATCCCCCAAAAAATATGACATCTCAAAATGGCTGTACACATGATGTTGTTAGTGAGCAGGATCGGTCAAGAAACACTATGGCTCTTTGGAAATAGGCATCTAAATTTCTCTAAATATAGGTTGATCTCAAACCTATGTTATGTAGAATACATTGATACACAACATATCATGATTTTGGGAATGGAAAAGTGTGCATATGAAGAAAATATTTTATCAGAGTTCGTTGCAAATTTGAGTTCACCATATTAATATATATACCTTCCAAGAGCCAGTTTCATTGTATCTTGACAGATAATGCTCTAACTTTTAGAGATTTTTCCTCCTAATCTCTTAGAGCTTATATGAAAGCAATGTTTTGCTTGGGTTTCTTTGTGCTATAACTATTCATTTGAGGTAGGCTGACAATTATAGTATACAAGACGATTCTTTATTCTCTCTGATGAGGTCAGCTTCTAGTGAGGCCAAATATCGGGGAAATGTGGTGTGTGATAGGTTGTATGTGTTGTTGATGCAAACACATAAGGCGGTCACCAGCACCCAATACAAGGTTCACTAATATAAATAATACAGTACAACGACTGAATAAAAGGAATGTCCACACAAGTGATATAGAATTTGGTTGACGTCATTATCAAATGGTATAAAACAATTGTCCGAAAGATGTATTGCACATGACTAATTAAAGTCCATGGTAATTAATTTAAGCATTCAGTTGGCCTGTATGAAATGCGCGTCCGCGGAAGAGATGAAAACAAGAGTTCGATGAGGATGATGATGAAGGTGATGAACGCGAAGACGTGTGAAGAGAAAGGCGATATATCATTTCAGTCCCATCGATGAACCAGCACACACGATGTGGCGCAAAGGCGTGGCGATGATTCCGACGTGTGCCGTTTAGAGATGAGCGAGGCCTGGAAGCCTGAAGGTGTGGTGCTTACACGTGTCCATGTAGACAAAAACGAAAATGGCGATCGAAAGAATTGTAGGAAGTTTTGCATGCAGAAAAGTGTCATCTCTGCGAGAGGAGAAAGATTTATAAAAGGTCCGAATAGCTCGGTGGATGAAGAGCTTGATGAAAATGTGATGGTTTAACGCCCCATGTTGGTCGGCGGACTCTCCCCTATAGGTGTGTGAGTGAGGCATGGATTGTAGCACCGTTTACAATCCATGGTTGTCGATGCCCATTGAGTCAGATGGTAACTGCACATGGCGATGTCGAAGAGGGGGTAGAGGGCGAAGGTGTCCTTCGGATGAGCGGTAGAAAGAGAGTAGTGATGTTTTGCCAAAAGTCAATGTGCCTGAGATGAAGAGAGCTTGGAACAAAGAGACAGTTTTCTGGGTGAAAGTAAACGCTAGGCCAGAGTAAGGAAGTGGTTGTGGTTCCAAGTTGTTTTGTAAACATCGGTCTAGCTTTTCCTCTGAAGTGGATGAGTTACCAAGCTGGTATCAATGGGCTGTTGTACAATTACATGCATGGCTAGTTTGATGTTCAGACTGTGAAGCGAGTCCCTACAAGCTCATCCCATCTAGTTAAATGTCCTGAGGTTGTACAGCTGTGGCCAGTATCCGCAGATGAAGAATAAATAAACAAAATAGTGCCCATTAAATGCAATCGGCAGACAAAGGAAAGAGCGAGCTCAACATTTTGCATGTCAACTATGCAATTCATAAAGATATCACCATGCCTCTTTATTAATGTATATTAATTATAGCATATCTTGGAAGACTGTATATGGAATGATCAACTAAACTGCTAAGTCACATTTATGACCTTGGATATTATCCAAGACACACACACACACACACACACACACACACACACACACACACACACACACATGTTACCGTACTAATATTCACTGGTTAGCGGCATTTGCCAAAAGCACTAATTTATATTTACGTTTAAAGGAGTTCACAGAGGGGCTGTTTCTAATTTCATTTTCAATGTGATTCCAAATAATTGGTCCCTTATAGAAAGGGAATCTTTTGAAACATTTGATTTCACCAGAGGAAGATGATAATTTGTTGATGACCTTGTGTGATATTCATGAACATCTTGATTCAAATAGAAATAAGAAGATATTAAAAGAGGCAATTTGTCTTTAGAACATAAATACATGAATATTGCAATATTATAATTATTCAAATCAATACATTTAAAATCTTCATTTTGGCAAAGAGAGGCTTGGTGTGGGCAAGATAAGCAGAGCTGGACATTATCCGGACGGCTTTCTTTTGAAATAAAAATAATCTATTTACATAAGTATCAGAAGCATTGCACCACGCTATATTGCAATAATTTAAATATGGAAGTATTATTGCACTGTACAGAGTTTGTAATATATAATGAGGTAATTGGCGTAATCTAAATTTATATAATATTCCAACACCTTTAGAAACCTGATTACAGACGACACCAATGTGTTCATGCCACGATAATTTATTGTCTATAATAGCCCCTAAAAATTTGAGAGATGAAACACATTTAATACTTTCATTTCCCAATTTGACTTCACAATCTATATTTATATGTCTCTTTGTGAATATCATATAATTTGTCTTCTTAACATTTAAAACTAATTTATTAGCAAATAACCACTGAGAAAGATTTACTCATTCAAAATTAAATTTATTATATAGTGTACAAGGATCTTTACCGGACATGAACACACTGGTGTCATCTGCAAATTGAATAAAATGAAGATCATCAGATACATTGTAAATATCGTTCATATATATTTAAAAAAAGCAAAGGGCCTAAAATTGAACCTTGGGGCACTCCACAACTAGAAGTCTTCATTTGAGATTCACATGGCTCTTATAAAAAGGTTCCACTTTTTTCACAATCACATTACGCACATTTTCACTGACATTGGACATTTTGATTACATAATTTCTAAGACATGTTGACATTTCTTGGTTAAATGTTTTAATTTCTATTTAACAGTAATTAAATCCATTTGGAAATATGTTTACATTGCACTGCATTACAAACAAACAATCAATAATGAGATGTTCTCCGTCAACATGTGCACACAGTGATAAATGGTTGACAAAATGTGTACTGTTGGGATCTGGAGGGTGTTTCACAAATCACTTGTCGTCACGACAAATGCCATTTCTATGACAAATTACCATTTCTATGACAAATTTGTCATCGATGACAAATATCAATTTCACAAAGCCTTCAAAGGACTTGTCGCTACGACAAATTTGTCGTAACGACAAATTTGTTCTAGATATCTGTCATAGCCCTTACCCCTATGACAAATCCCCAAAAAAATATGACATCTCAAAATGGCTGTACACATGATGTTGTTAGTGAGCAGGATCGGTCAAGAAATACAACAAAAACACTATGGCTCTTTGGAAATAGGCATCTAAATTTCTCTAAATAAAGGTTGATCTCAAACCTATGTTATGTAGAATACATTGATACACAACATATCATGATTTTGGGAATGGAAAAGTGTGCATATGAAGAAAATATTTTATCAGAGTTCGTTGCAAATTTGAGTTCACCATATTAATATACCTTCCAAGAGCCAGTTTCATTGTATCTTGCCAGATAATGCTCTAACTTTTAGAGATTTTTCCTCCTAATCTCTTAGAGCTTATATGAAAGCAATGTTTTGCTTGGGTTTCTTTGTGCTATAACTATTCATTTGAAGTAGGCTGACAATTATAGTATACAAGACGATTCTTTATCCTCTCTGATGAGGTCAGCTTCTAGTGAGGCCAAATATCGGGGAAATGTGGTGTGTGATAGGTTGTATGTGTTGTTGATGCAAACACATACGGCGGTCACCAGCACCCAATACAAGGTTCACTAATATAAATAATACAGTACAACGACTGAATAAAAGGAATGTCCACACAAGTGATATAGAATTTGGTTGACGTCATTATCAAATGGTATAAAACAATTGTCCGAAAGATGTATTGCACATGAATAATTAAAGTCCATGGTAATTAATTTAAGCATTCAGTTGGCCTGAATGAAATGCGCGTCCGCGGAAGAGATGAAAACAAGAGTTCGATGAGGATGATGATGAAGGTGATGAACGCGAATACGTGTGAAGAGAAAGGCGATATATCACTTCAGTCCCATCGATGAACCAGCACACACGATGTGGCGCAAAGGCGTGGCGATGATTCCGACGTGTGCCGTTTAGAGATGAGCGAGGCCTGGAAGCCTGAAGGTGTGGTGCTTACACGTGTCCATGTAGACAAAAACGAAAATGGCGATCGAAAGAATTGTAGGAAGTTTTGCATGCAGAAAAGTGTCATCTCTGCGAGAGGAGAAAGATTTATAAAAAGGTCCGAATAGCTCGGTGGATGAAGAGCTTGATGAAAATGTGATGGTTTAACGCCCCATGTTGGTCGGCGGACTCTCCCCTATAGGTGTGTGAGTGAGGCATGGATTGTAGCACCGTTTACAATCCATGGTTGTCGATGCCCATTGAGTCAGATGGTAACTGCACATGGCGATGTCGAAGAGGAGGTAGAGGGCGAAGGTGTCCTTCGGATGAGCGGTAGAAAGAGAGTAATGATGTTTTGCCAAACGTCAATGTGCCTGAGATGAAGAGAGCTTGGAACAAAGAGACAGTTTTCTGGGTGAAAGTAAACGCTAGGCCAGAGTAAGGAAGTGGTTGTGGTTCCAAGTTGTTTTGTAAACATCGGTCTAGCTTTTCCTCTGAAGTGGATGAGTTACCAAGCTGGTATCAATGGGCTGTTGTACAATTACATGCATGGCTAGTCTGATGTTCAGACTGTGAAGCGAGTCCCTACAAGCTCATCCCATCTAGTTAAATGTCCTGAGGTTGTACAGCTGTGGCCAGTATCCGCAGATGAAGAATAAATAAACAAAACAGTGCCCATTAAATGCAATCGGCAGACAAAGGAAAGAGCGAGCTCAACATTTTGCATGTCAACTATGCAATTCATAAAGATATCACCATGCCTCTTTATTAATGTATATTAATTATAGCATATCTTGGAAGACTGTATATGGAATGATCAACTAAACTGCTAAGTCACATTTATGACCTTGGATATTATCCAAGAAATTGCTCGCTCATTATCATAATCTCCGACAGTTCACAATATTTTTTCATAGAATAAATTAAAAATTACTTTAAACACTGTAATTCAAATAATAATTTGTGGACACTTGTCAATGATTGGTTTAACTAAAAATAATTAAACAAAATAAGAAACAGATACAAAATTAAAAATTTAACAGAAAAAGCAAATAAGGAACAGGGTTGTATAAAGTGAATGATAATCTTCGTTAAATTCAACTATGATTTAACCAACATTACTTGGGGGCTGAGGCATTCACATTTCTCTGTACGGGGAAACCCCGTTATAATGAGGTAGTCGGGACTATCAAATGTACCTCGTTATAAGCGGTACCTCGTTATAAATGGCCGAATTAATAACAAACATTTAAATGAACGTCTGGGACTAGGCAATAGAGAACATGTATTTGTAATGTATGTTCAGCATAGATTTTAGGTCATTTTAATCATGTTATCTGACACAAATTGTGAGCTTATAGAATACAATTGTGTATTGTATTAACTATAATACAAAAGTTTAGAATAACAAAAGTGTCAAATGTCTCTCTATAATGTACCTCTACACCTTTTCGAAGACTGTCCTTGTGAAGTTCAACATACATGCGTGCCTGGATGGACCTGCAAGTTGCGATGACTGGTCTTTATGACAGATCAACGTGATGTGCCCAGAATCTCAGCATTTCTAATTTAAAAAAGAAATTAAAAAAGGAGATATTATATTTAAATCAAAAGCCAATGCGGTATCATAATTATATAATGCAGGAAGAAATACGGGAGAGGAGAGGGGAACAAAGGGCTCTTTAGCTCCCACAAATGCCCAAAAGAGCCCTTATAAATTTACATAATTTTGCAAAACAATTCTAGCTTGCTCTCTTCATGAAGGCTTGCTTGAAAAGTAACCCTTGCCAAATAAATGTGAATGGTCTGACTTAAAATACATATTTACACAAAAATGAATATGGATTATCCAACAATGACTGTTTACAGGTAATCTCTGCTGTCTGTACCATCATCTAATATATATATATGGAAATATCCATGTATGTTATACAGCACATGTATGACTGTGATGTAAATGTAAAACATTTAATTTGTAAATCTTACCAAAGATTGTGGCCAAGAAAGTGGGCTGGGAAGTTGGGCCTGATGAACAGAGAGAGGTACATGATGTATGATCTTGGATCAGAACTTCCAATAGGCCAGCACTTCAGCCACTATTTAGCTTGTATTTCTGTCAAGAAAAAAATACAAATGTTACATTTACAATGTTAACATTAATAAAATGAGCAGTTATGTAGTTAAAATGTCAGTCAATATCAATATCTGTAATACATAAATAGATAAATCTATACACAATCAGATGAATCAAACAAAATACAAGTTATGTTCTGCATGTCAAGTGCAATGATTAATTAAAGATGTTATAATTTGATTTAGTTCCAGGTAGCATAGTTCTGTAAGAATGGATGGACAGATCTACAAAGAAAAAGTTAAACAAGTTATATATCTAATGTACAATGTACAGATGTCGTAGAAGACATTCCATGCCCAATAAACTCAAATAAATTTTTGGAGTGTTATTTTTTTGCAGGCAAGCTAAAAAAGTAGTCCCTGATATATTTCATTGTTTTCCCTGCTTACCTGTGGCCGATCTGCTCTCCCAAATAAGTCTTTGTAATTTTCGCTGACGAAATTAGCAAGAATATTGATATCTTCTGTAGAAAGATTTGATTTTCGGCTTGATTCCTGTAAATTGAATGAGATAATAGAACAAAAAAATACACATCAGAATTTCAATAATTTATGACTGAAATAACACTAGCATTGTATGTTGTCTAATGATCATATCTGTTAACATTCTCAAATAGGAATGAAATGTGTACTAGTACTTCTGTCTACTACTACTTCAACTTGTACGTTATTTTAGGATTTAGTGTAATGAATTAGTAATGTTCGCTTACTTCAGTCAACGCATCAAGCTAGTTCAATAGTTGTGAAGTATCCTGCATGGGAGCGCACACGCACTCGCCGTTTTTTAAGTGACACACTGTCACTGGTTATTGTATCTAATCTTAACTCCCTGGGGAGCATACTAGCTGTGCTGCCACTGATATGATAGTGCAAAGGCTAATTAACACAACGTCACAAGTCGCGATACGACACGGAGAGAAGTCGAGGTGGTGCAGAAATCACGTATTTTGATTTGGAATGGAGCAAAAAATTGTCATTTTTATCTAGCGCCAAGTTACACTTACATCACATATTCCAATTAACATTGTGTAATAGGCCCCACCACTGTCTAAGTACATAACCTAACCCTTATTTAGTGGCTATACTCGTGGCATTAGGCTGGCGTTCTGTTACTGTCTGTAGACAAACTCACAAAGGTCAAAGTCTTTGACTTTGAGTTTGACAAGGGCAAGGCTTTGTAATTGTAGACCAGAGACAGTCTACCATATCATGGCTGCAAGTTATGACAAAGAAAGGTGTTACATTTTAGAGTTAAATCTTACTCGAGTAAGAAATGTTATTGCGCGTTTACAGCCAGGGAGACAGGGTTTTGGACATAGTAGCCACCGCAGAGTTTCGGCGGGGTGCGATCTCGATAACCGCTCTAGTGCAATTCACGCAATAATTGTCGTGAAACAAATCGAAAGGTTTCATTGAAATATAACAATTTTCTACATAGTTTGTCAACAAATAATATGTAAGATCGATAACAATGACATATAATAGCTGAATAACATATCATAAGAGGAGGGCCAAAGTCGACAAAAGTGACTTTAGGTTGCCAGATATCCACAACAAGTTTAAACCGATTTTAATTGCAAGTATTTTTAATGAGACAACATAATTCAGAGGTCTACCTCGAAATATTTGCTGCGAACACCTCCAAATCCAAGATGGCGTCCAAAAAAGCAGCCGTTTAGTATTGCTATAGACAATTGGCGAGATTTCCCAAACTACACCTCATATCAACATTATTCTGCAGACATATTAAAGACAATAATATGTCCTATAATCTGATACCAAACACCGTGAGGTTCAGGATATGTAACACGGTCATTTTTAGCCCCAAACTCAAATGTTAGGCATCTTTTCCCAAAAATATGAAATTATTGATTTACATAATTATGCATAAATCAATAATTGTATTAGCAGTTGAATTAATACGTATCAGAAAACTGTTCAATTATATTAACAATACTCTCTGAAAATTTCAAGTGTGTACCGTATCTGAACAAAAAGTTATAGTTCTTGGAAGTCAGCAATTGATATCGACAAAACGGGAAGTTTTGCACGATTTCTCATGCTGTACAGGGTGTCTCAAAAATGTGTTATCTGAACTATAGGATTTGTATACCAAATGATTTCGTCAATCTCGGGACACCTTCAATTTCAGTCAGTTATGAACAAATAAAAAATAAAAAATTCTTGTAATGATGAATATTCCACCATCATTATGTAGTCCGCGTAGATGACGTGTCTGTCTTGTAACTGCATTTATCATAAATCAAGCGCTAAAAATGAACGAATTCCACTCCACATGGAGCATTCCAGTCAGCTGCATATTGACGCGCATGCCATGCATATTGCGAATTCGAATCATACTGGGTGTCCATGATGTGTTTAAAACATTGTCAAGATCATGTTCATTATCTTGAATAAGTGTCTTACTGAAGTACACAATATGCGGGACATACTGTAATATGTGCAGAGCGTATCTAGATTCGAACACCATCTTGATCGCAAGGTACGCACCCTTTATGCCCTTCATATCTTATTACATATGTACCTGGAGACCATAAAGGTCTACACAAATTGTCTGACTCAGTATTAAAACAAAACAAACTCAATTGCTAAACTAATATGTACAACACCGAAAAGCCTCAGCAAGCCGAAAGTTTATTTTTTTGTCAACTACACTGTAGTCGTGTAGCCATGGTAACAACAGCCGATTATGGACAAAAATATACCAAATCAACAAATATTTATTTTAAAAACTTTAAAAAAGCCAGTAAAGGGTGTTATTTCACATGTGATTTGTTTTCCTCCATGTTCACGCGAAAATTAGTGTGCATAATGCGGCTTGTAGTAGCCAGATATATGATGTATTGTATTTATATTGTTGTTGTTACTATGGTTACAAATGTACACGGTGGTACAAAAAGAAGGGTATAAATAAAATGTCATTACTTAGGAGCATTTCTTGAATAAAGAATTACTTTTATTGAGGCACCCTGTATAGTGTTCGAAATCGTACAAATTTGCTGTATTTGTCGATATCAAATGCTGACTTCTAGTGATTATAACTTTTTGTTCAGATACGGTAAACACTTGAAATTTTCACAGAGTATTGCTGATATAACTGGACAGTTTTCTGAAAAGTATTAATTCAACTCCCAGTGCAATTATTTATATATGCTGAATTATGTAAGTCAATAGTTTCAGATTTTTGGGAAAAAAGGCCTAACATTTTAGTTTGGTGCTAAAAATGACCGTGTTACATATCCTGAAACCAATTGTGTTTGGTATCAGATTAAAGGAGATGTTATTGTCTTTAATATGACTGCAAAATCATGGTTATTTCCGGTACGTGTTTGGGAAATCTCGCCAATTGTCTATAGCAAGTCAAAACGGCTACTTCTTTGGACGCCATCTTGGATTTGGAGGTGTTCGTAACAAATTTGTTGATGTAGACCTCTGAATTAATTTGTCTCATTAAAAATACTTGCAAATAAAATTGGTTTAAACTTGTTGTGGAGATCTGGCAACCTAAGTCCTTAAGGAAGCCACTTTTTCGATGTTGGCCCTCCCCTTATCATGCAAACTCACAATCACACATTAAACACAAAATAAGATAAAAACTTACGGCCATCATTTGGTTCTTGCGGGCTTCTTGCTGTAAAATCCGACGATAGATTCAGGCTCGTCCACAAAGATTAAAACAATTTGTACGATGACAAGTTGTCATGAGCTTCGTGAAACGCAATTTTGTGGACGATGACAACTTGTCATGATGACAATTGAAATTTGTCATGATGACAAATTTGTCATCATGACAAATAATTTCTTTGTGAAACACCCTCCCGTTAAACCTACTGAGTATTGCGTAAACATTTCAATTTAAAATGCAAAGGGATATTCGCTTACTAATTCCCTTGACTTTGTACACAGTTATATTTTCAAATTAATAATTAAACACTTAAATCATAAATATGTTTTAATGGAAGGGACATTAAAATCTAAAATCAGTTCTATGCTTCTATCGGTAATACGAATCCAACAACGTATGAGGGAACCACTAGAGTTATAATTAAGCCATGTGGATTTGGATTTTGGACATTGTTGAATCAAATTGAATTGAATTCAATTTATCTATTTACCAATTCAAAACAATCATATAGTTAAATATGTAATCATTTCTCATCTAACGGTAAAAGGAACTAGAAAATAGCGTATAATGCTAGTCAAAATAGCCCTTCAAACAAAGGAGATAATGTGAACAATTGAAAACAGTAAACATACATACATGTAGTACAACAATTAATTAAGAATATACAACTCTCCGAACATGCAGCTGCTAAATAATGAAACAAATACTAACCTTTGATCAAAATCTAGATACAGAATGAAGGGCTGAAATATCTAAACATAGATCCGATTGTGAGTGATTAGAATAAATGTGGGGCCCTACATTAATTTGATAATTTAAGGAAATATTAATTAAGGCTGAGTCGGTTCGATCGATCTAATCGGGTTCCGACCATCACCATCGGGTCCTGGTTTCGTTTTTTCGAAAACAGGGTCCGGAAAAAAGAATATCGGGTTCCGACCGTTTCAAAACGATCGGAACCCGGTTTGTAAAATATCCGACATGACTCAGCTACACATTTTTGGAAAAAAAAATGAACAACTGTGTAAAATGTGAAAGAGCACACAATTTAAAAGACAGAACTGACTTTGTTTCATAATAATCTGTTTAGAAATAGCTAAAATATATCAATACAAATATCCGATAGTAATACATGTTGGGGACCAACTTTCAGTACAACATTTAAAGGGATAGTTGAGTTCTGGTAAGGAGAGTACAGTTTTGGTGAAACTGAATTTAAGTAACCAAAACCTGCATCATTACATTACAAACTAATAGTTATAACTAGAAAGGAACACAAAATTACAAATGACGTAGTAAAGATCATGTTATCATTCAAAAAGAGCCGTTAAAACGTAAGAGGGCGCTCTCTAAACACTCATCGGTTTCAACCATTTTGAATAAAATATTGTGCATGTGATGTTTTGTTGAAATAGTGATTAGATAGTGAAATAAACAACAATTATTTAAATACATTTTTTGTAACTTTTTGAAAAGAGGAAGCATTTTTTTGAATTTTTAACGGCTGGTTCAAAGTTCTCTAATAAACCTGGGGCCCCAGCTTTTTTACAAATTGTTATATTTATGGATATTTCAGCCGTCTCTGAACCGATTTTGATCAAACAAAGATGATTTTATTATTTAAATATTATGCTCTTTCAAATTTTACACTCAGTCTTTCATTACCTCACAAAAAAAATAAGTAGTCTAGCGCCCTCTCTACCAAAACTCAGCTATCCCTTTAAAAGAATAGTATACAGTTTTGTACAAGCACAATTGTAAGACAGTGGCCATATTCATAAAAGCCCGATAGCCTATCTGTCAGCTAGGCCTTATCTCCTTGCCAAAATGCCAGGTTGGACGATAAGTAGCGGCGAACACACGAAACTCGCTTGGGTGATCACCTTTGTTTTCACAGACCAGTGCACAACGCACACGTGCATGGGTATGTCTTTAGTAATGTGTGTAGATTTTGCGTGCTGTCTATGCCCTTACCATATCGACCAATCAACGAGCGTTTTAGCCTTGTAATACAATAGCCATTTGAAATCTTCGTAGCGGGTTGCTAAATCGTAATTCAAGAAGCACTTCTAACCATACCGATAACAAGCTAACAACTCGGATGACCTAATTTATTCATCGTGGCTGCGTGGTAACAGTCTGTTCCATCTGTCGCAAGTTTGTTTGACATTGCAACATCGCATACATTTCGCAGTTAATTCAAACTTGTGAAAGAAAGAATGTCCCACTTTCTTCCTGTTAGGGGCCAATTCGTAAAGATGGTGACGGTTCTTTAATTACGGACTCTCTTGAAGTTTCAAATGCGTTCAATTCTCACTTTACTCCTTATTGTAATGATCGTAACCAATGTATACAAGATAATAGTGATCCGTTCACAATGGAAACTTTCACCTTCACTGAAATCTCAGTTGATTTTGTTGTAAAAGAACTTAACAGATTATGCTCAAATAAATCCCCAGGTCTAGATTCTCTCCATCCAATTTTCTTAAAAGAGGGTGCCCCTTTTATTGGAATTGTACTTACACATATTTATAATGCGGCTTTTCAGACTGGTTGTATACCTAACGAATGGAAGAATGCAAGGGTAACACCAATTCAAAAAAGTGGTGACAAACAGGTTCTGTCTAACTATAGACCTATTTCAGTACTATCCCATGTTATGAAGATTTTTGAAAAGGCAATTCATGTTCAGTTGTATGCGTATTTGAAGATTAATGATTTGTTAAGCCCGCACCAATCTGGGTTTCGGCCCAAGCATTCAACGGGTAGTGTATTGATTGATGTTAATGATTACTTATTACATAATATAGAAAATGGACATGTAACAGGAGCGCTCTTTTTGGATTTAAAAAGCGCATTTGATTCAGTTCCCCACGATCTTCTTTTAATTAAGTTATTCAAATATGGTATTAAGAATAATGAACTTAAATTATTAAAAAATTATTTCTCCCACCGCGAACAATGTGTCTCCATAAATGGGGTGTCATCTGATTTTCGAGCAATATCCAAAGGTGTTCCTCAAGGATCACTTTTAGGGCCCCTTTTGTTTTGTATATTTATTAATGACCTGTGCAATATGGATTTAGGGAATGATATAAAGATGTGTGTATACGCAGACGACACTGCTCTGTTTTGTCATGACAAATTTACCCAATATGTACAACTTCATTTACAAGAAGCCTTAGACAAGGTTTTGCGATTGATTAATTGTAATCTTTTAGAATTGAATGTCAAAAAAACAAAGTCTATGTTGATTGGTTCGTCTGCCAAAGTAAGAAATTGTTTAATTGATATCTATGTTGGTCAAGAAAAGGTTGATCAGGTGACTGAATTTAAATATCTAGGGCTTCTAATTGATTGTTCTTTGCGTTGGAAAAGGCACATTGATATGATATGTAATAAGATATCACGAACGATAGGTTACATTAGAAGAATTAAATATTTTTTACCTCGAAACATATTGATATTATTGTATAATACGTTGATCTTGCCACACATAGATAATTATAATGTGATATGGGGTCTTAGTGCATCTTATAATATATTGAAATTGCAAAGACTACAAAATCGTTATGCTAGACTTGTTTTACAGGCTCATTTTTTAACCCCTCATACTGTGATGCTATCTGAATTAAAATGGCAATCAATTCATCAACGAATATATTATCAAATTGCCGTATATATGTTTAAAATTCAAAATAGTTTTATGCCTGAGTATTTGAAAAGTGTTGTAATACCAAAGCAAATTGTATATAATACTAGATATAATGCTCATTCAACTCTCTTTGTAAAAACTCCACGAACTGATTATTATAAACGATCCTTGCATTTCACTGGTTCATCTGTTTGGAATAGACTACCTCCCAATCTAACAACAATAAATTCTTTATGCTCATTCAAAAAGCAACTCAAAATTCTCAGCTTTTCTGACGAAATTCAATTTGTTTTCTCTTAAGCTGATTTTATATATTTAATGTGCAATATTCTATTTCTTGTTAGTTTTAATGTATATTTTGATACTCTTATTTTTGTAGATAGATAGATTTGTTTTTTTCTTTTTCCTTTTGTTGTACTTACATGTAACTTGCTTTATTTGTAATTTCACTCTATATTTATGTTGTTTGTAAATTGTTGGTTGTTGTTGTTGTTTTTGTTTTGTTTGTTTTTTTGTTTTTTTGTACAGAACTCTATTTTTATATGTAATTCATATCTTATTCATGTTTTACCCATGTCATGATTGTATGTTTTTACTGTATACAGGGCCCCTTGGTAGAGCAGTACTCGATACTGAAAGGGCTACCCTGTTTAAATAAATTGGAAATAAATAAAAAAAAAAAATAAATCTACAAAGTACACGTACGCATAAGAGGGGGGGGGGGGGGGGGGGGGGGGGGGTTCACGCTGGTGCGTAAGCTGCATTCAACCACATGGTAACAAGTACAAAAAGTGCGTACAGCGGGTAGGGGATTAATTTCGGACAAACAAATGTTGTGTACGTACTTTGTAGATGGCCCCTTATGATGCGTTTTATTGAGTTTGTTGTGTGCTATTTTTAAATACAAGGTGATCAAATATGGTTGGCATGAGCTGAACCGGGCCAACCCGATGGTGGAGTCAAGGGACAGCCAATGAGGTGTGGGAAGTATAACAAAATTGTCTTAATAATGGTGAATGGGGGGGGGGGGGGGGTCGGGTTCGGGAATCACGCGGAAGCACATTTTGTCATTACGATCCCCAATATAACAAATCAAATACATCTTCCTCCTCATAATTCGCTATCATCAAAAACTTCTAGTGGGTTTCTCCTATCACGAAAAACGCACTCCTTGCGCATGGCACGCCTTTATTCACCTAACGCGAATATTCTCCTTGCCATGTTCACGATCGCGCTTCACGCAGTGACAAAAACCGGGCAGATTGTTACTTGCTAGCAATTTAGAGGTACAACAGATTACTTGGTCCAGTTGTCGCTAAAATTTGTCCTATCTGGCTTTGGTGAATAAGAAAAAATTAGCTGGGTGTTAGGTCGTCATTCAACTTCACGCCTTTGTTGTAAGGTCCTGCATAAATAGATTTCAATGCATTTAGTCGGCACCGCAGATATTGTTGTAATTGTTCGCATTTCGACTAACAATGTCGTGGAATACCAAATGCTTGTGGAATTTAGACAGATGGATTGTCATGCTAGGCCAGGCCTTGACTACAATAGTGAATTTAGCCTATCGGCTTTTGTTAAATACCAGCTAAGCCTAGCGGACATCGGATTTGTAATTTGATCAACCAACTAGCTTATCGGGGTTTTATGAATATGGGCACTGGTATCTAAAACTTGTAAGTTATCATTAACAAATAACAATAATAATTTAACTATAAGATATACATACAGCCTTTCATAAAACAATGGGCCAAATCCTAAACATCACGTTTTAGCCTAGGCAATGTTCAAGCCACTCTTGAGAATTTGAGCCTTTCATCTTTCTTCACATTGGAAATTAACTTGATAAACGAAAACGGTCTCCTAATTTTGAAATTTGTTCTTCATGCAAATTACATAAACAATTACCACACCACCTTGCAAAATGACAATACGGTAAGGAACGTTGTGGGCAGATAGTTGAACTATATTCCCATTTAATCGAAATTAATTGGCCTTCAAATAGGGGCATGTTCGTGTTTACTGGATTTAAGCTGGTCTCCGCACATAGGGAGATCTCTAGGGGAAATTTGATTGATTATGGCTTCTGGGGCAGCAATGTCCAAAGACAGTACACAGTCAAACCTGTGTATAGCTGTATAGCGTCGACACTGGCAGTGATGTCGTCAGCTGCGTGGCGGCGTTTTCTTTGTCCCTGGTCGTGTTCATGATCTGGCTCGTGGACGATTTCATCGCAGGGAACTGGGCCGATACTATCTGGGCCGTTTTCGGGATCATATTGTTGAGGTCTGTGCTTGTCACCTCATCGTTGCAGCTAAGCGCGTCATCTACACCGTTGTGATGTTCTGCATCGTTGAGGTCATCATCGAGGTCTGCGAGTGTCACATCGTCATCGCAGCTAAGCGCTTTGCAGACCATGGCATTGTTAGCTTTGTTGACATGGTTGAGATGGTCGGAATCGTCGTTCTGATCACAGTCGTGATCGTCATCGGGCTCGATTGTGGCATCCGCTGGCGCTGGTTTCTCGTTTTCTTTGTCGAGGACGGGAATGAGTCGACAGTCGTTGAAGGAATCTGGCTCGTGGTCGCACTTGTATTCATGGTTTGTGTCGTGGACCAGATCATCGTCGTCGACGACAGCACGTGTCGGGGATGGGGTAGCTTCGTCGACAGCTCGTGTCAGGGCTTCTGCGACGTCAGCAGCGGTGTTCTCGTTGACAACGCGCGTCAGCTATGGTCGGGTCTCTTCATCGACAGCTCATGTCGGGAACAGTGACTGACTTGGTGTGTCTTCCTCATCCTGGTCATCGACAGCTGGTGTCGACCTCCTGCAGTTGTACCACGATATCATACTCATGCCGCTGGCGCTGGTTTCTCGTTTTCTTTGTCGAGGATGGAAATGAGTCGACAGTCGTTGAAGGAATCTGGCTCGTGGTCGCACTTGTATTCATGGTCTGTGTCGTGGACCAGATCATCGTCGTCGACGACAGCACGTGTCGGGGATGGGGTAGCTTCGTCGACAGCTCGTGTCAGGGCTTCTGCGACGGCAGCAGCGGTGTTCTCGTTGACAACGCGCGTCAGCTATGGTCGGGTCTCTTCATCGACAGCTCATGTCGGGAACAGTGACTGACTTGGTGTGTCTTCCTCATCCTGGTCATCGACAGCTGGTGTCGACCTCCTGCAGTTGTACCACGATATCATACTCATACCGCTGGCGCTGGTTTCTCGTTTTCTTTGTCGAGGACGGAAATGAGTCGACAGTCGTTGAAGGAATCTGGCTCGTGGTCGCACTTGTATTCATGGTCTGTGTCGTGGACCAGATCATCGTCGTCGACAACAGCACGTGTCGGGGATGGGGTAGCTTCGTCGACAGCTCGTGTCAGGGCTTCTGCGACGTCAGCAGCGGTGTTCTCGTTGACAACGCGCGTCAGCTATGGTTGGGTCTCTTCATCGACAGCTCATGTCGGGAACAGTGACTGACTTGGTGTGTCTTCCTCATCCTGGTCATCGACAGCTGGTGTCGACCTCCTGCAGTTGTACCACGATATCATACTCATACCACCTCTAGAGGAAACCTCTGTCAATAGATTTAGCATTCGGCGTTGATCCCAACTGTTGTTCGCCAAGGATATGTAACATCTTTACATGTTGGTTGATGATACTTCAACCATTAAATCTGCAATCAAATGAAATTATGAGAAAAAACAAATAAATAATAGTAATATTAAATGTTTCAAGATTTTAGATACAAACAAATGCAGACCTCCACAAATGAAAGTTTACCTAAATATGCTATCCTGAATACTTTTAATCTGCAAATAAGATTAAAGTGATACCTGTAAAGTGTCAGATATTGCACAAAATGACATTTGAGACTTCAATCCTATATCAATATCATTGTAAAATACAATTGAAAGATTTGTGAAAGTTTGAAAGAAAACGAACACTGTTTACCTAGTGAAAAAACGAATATTGAGTTCATATTTTATCACCGAATACTGATGGTCTGCCATACTTTTGTCGCAGTAATGAATGATCCGTTTGAGATATTCGCACCCGTGTATTTTTACACACGTAGTACATAATTCATGGAATTTGAACTCGCTCGGCTCAAAGTTCAATCTCCGGAATGTTCTCACGGGTGCTGCATGCGGACGTTGTCAGCTAAGACAATTTTACTTTTTTTCAATTGCGTTGATTAACGCTTTAGAAATAATGATTTTCAATGATAATTATCTTCATACTAAAAGGACATTTGAAAAAATCAAACCCTATTTTATTCTTCTCTTACCATTAAGCTAAACAACACGGTAGAAGAGAAACGAGGAAGCTCCAAGTAATTTTCGTGGATTTGGACACTTTACAGGTATGACTTTAAAGTGTAAGTTACACATTTGTCTGATTTTCTGGACAGTAAACGTACCTCTCACTTGGTACCATGAAACTTAGCCTCTATCTCGGGGAACAAAGAAGAAATGACCAGTCTACAAAAAAAAAATCGACAAATACAAACAACCACATATACAACGTATTGTAAATGGCCCTTGGTAGGACAATTAACCGAATAGCGAAAAGCTACAAAGCACACAATACACAGATTCAAACATTACAAACTGGTGTAATTATGTAAATCAGCACTAGTACACAAACACTTGTCCATCATCTAATGAGTAATGCATGCATCACAACATGTATCGTAATTTGTGCGAAATCAAATTTGCGTACACTGGAAAAAAAAAAAGAGTTCCTTGGGACCATAAAAATCATTTTTGTTTAACCAGATATCTTGTAGTTAAACAAATAAAAGCATATGAAGGGCTTAGACAAGAACAAAATTACCTTGTTCCAAAGAGAGTTTTGTTATATCAGAGCTCATTATAACGCGATTCCACTGTGGCAAGCGGCATTTTAAAATTCCTACTTCAATACGTGCTCTTGTGGGAGCTAGACCTACAATGAAGACAATGGTATATGCACGCCATGCACACAAAATACACAACACGCACTGGACCGGTCGTGTATAGACAGTGCCGGCCTAGAATTAACTCTAGAGAACGCTAGCGCGGAGCGCTAGCGTTCTAGAGCCAGCTAACACAGGACCGAAAATGATTTTTTTGTGGGCAAGCGCTTTGTCCTTAAAATTATACATATGATACGGTACGTACCACCGATTCACCATCCAATAGGTGATCCAACTTGACGGGGGATTAAAATTATTATTTTCCCCTCCATTCCGCTAAAAATCAGTGATTTATGCGCCTCCTCGACTTCTCTCCGTGGGTAATCGCGACTCGCACAGATTTTGAACGAAAGATGTTCGCGATGGCCGCCGGAGCCGATGCGTACGGCGAACGGCGCCATGCGATACACATGAAACTGCGCGGTAATAGTTTTATGTGTATCGCATGGCGCCGTTCGCCGTACGCATCGGCGGCCATCGCGAACATCTTTCGTTCAAAATCTGTGCGAGTCGCGCTTACACGCATGAACGTGAAAGTGCGATGAACGTGAGTTTTTTCCGCCCGACGGGGGTATATATAGGACGACCTTAGGCATCTTGGAGACGAAATATATACTGCAGAAATCAGTGCGCACAACGTGCGTTGAAAGTGCGGAGCACGTGCTTACACGGTACGGTCCACGTGAGTTCTGCGTGCTCATTGGACAGTTGAACTGGGGAAGTGCCGAGTAAGCACGGACCACGCACTTATCATGTGCGCAGCACGCACGTGCTAAGTGCGCCGTAGAGGGCACGCGTGTCACCCGTACTGGGGGTGAATCCGTAGCCCGACCACAGCCCGCACGCAGCGAAAGTTCCTCGTGCACTAAAAGTGCTACGGAGTGTCTGCGTGCTCCCAAATCCGTACTGAGGCGGTACTCACCACGTACGGATACACAAATTTTGCCCACGTTTTTGCAAGTAGACAGCACGCACTTGCAAGTACGGCGGGTTGGGACCACGGCTTTAGCGATAGGGAAATTTTCCAAAAATATCTCGCTTTTCATTCCAGTTTCTACCCACGGCCAGTGCTTCGTCGCAGAACGAGCATTATTTTACGATCGCTCGGTCAATGATGAATAGCTTATTGTGTGGTCATTGTTCCCTTGTCAACATTTGAATAGAAATTGCTTAAAGGGCCGTTGCGGTCAAAAAGGAGCAAAATTTGACTTTTCAACACTCTAACATAGTTTTCCACGCAGAATTCGATAATGACAAGAGTTTTTCTTCGAAAAAAACGCATTATAAAAAAATCTGACTCCAATATCTCTATCGGGAACGACCCGTGAAATTTGTCCAAGAGCAGCTTCGAGTCTGCATAAATTACGAGGTCTGTGACGTCATTGCAGGAGCCTTTGTTGTTTACATTCTCGCAGCTCGCATCGTTTGTGTACTATAGTACATGTTCTCGCTGAAGTACTCAAGGAAAATTGTTTAATTTAGCAAATAAATGTAATTCCCAATGGATGACTTCAACTGGGATTTATCAGGCAGTGATAACGAGCAAGACTATGACATTGGGAGTGATATATCAGATGCTGAAATGTTACATTTTGAGGTGGAAGAGGAAGATGGCGATGCAGCTGCAACTCTGACCAGCGGGTGTACAGCGGTACTAATCTGCACCCGTAGCCTCGGCGGATACGCGTACCGGCGATCGTGATAAAGCTTCCGAGTACCAGCACTATCAGCAGGCCGACACGGAAAATAGGATTGGAAACAACAGTTGGTGAGTTTCAATTTTACAATTTATGATGATATTATCGTAAGATATTAACTGCTTTTTTTTGTAATCTATAATAGCAGAGCAAGTACTGATCGTTGGATAGAATTGATAAGCATGGGCATAATCGGATCCGAGCGATTTGATACTGTACTGATTTCAATTACCTGTGCCCGTTGCATGGCCTTATTGAGCTAGCGCAGTCGGCCCGGCTTAGGGGCGGGGCACAGGCCAACGCACCCCTACAACTACAAGGGGCTTCACTAATAGTACAGCTACGCTGCAACAGACATAAGATATAAAGTACTAAATTATGATAGGACTGACAATAATAAAGATAATGTATTTTGAAGCAGCATTTAGTATGTTTAGACTTTAGAGGCTCGCTCTGTTGCTCAAGCTTCAAACACTACTGCAAATTGCAATATACGGTATGGACTTATTTGCTGTACTGAAGAGGTATAAATAAGCTATCAATTTGCACATTTCTACAATTTGCAGGTGTTCATGTGCTGGAGGCTGCTCGGCCATGCCGACGGTGAAAGAGTTCACATGTTGCAAGGAGATCCTGCAGGTGGTGGAGAAGGTGGACTCTTATGAGAAGACCCTGGACTGCATCACAGAACAGTACACCCAGGTTTTAGGAATTTGCATGCAGTGCTGGAGACTGCATACTATCAGTTCCGCCAACATTGTCTACGGGAAGGATACGAAGATGAACGCATCAGTTAATGAGTAGGTTGGACTTTTTAAAGATTGTAAATGTACTTTTAACCATGCCTGATATGTACAGTGCAGTGGCGTACCTAGGATATTTTCAAGGGGGGGGGGGGGGGGTTATTTTGTCAGCCAAATTTCTGTTAGCGAGGGGGGAGGGGTATTCGTAGAAAATCTTTGAAGCTGAAACGAAGTACCTTCAAAAAATGTTGACACGAAGACCATTGGTTGAGAATTCTGTAAGTGGGGGCGGGGGGAAGACCAAGATTATATGCACGTTGAAAAGGGGGGGGTTCAAACCCCCCAAACAGTCATTTTTTGGTCACCCCTCCTCCACCTCCAGGGTACACCTATGTACATAAAGACATTTAGAAGTAGAACTACTATACAATTAAAGACCCTGTATATTACACATTGTATTAATAACAACTGATTAATAAGCACTCATATGGGTTATACAATTACATTTTTGTAATACATTTTCTCACAAACTTTTCTTTTCTCTTTCTATTGTTCTTTTTTCTTTTCCCAGGAGAAACAATCATGCTGCCTATAGGCAAATGGCACAGTCGTGTTGGGGTTATCTGGGGCGCCAGGTGAGAGTGCCACTACCATCCTGCGCCGTAACGATGGATAGGGCAACCTTCCCTTCAGACTCATATACAGGCTTCAGGAAGCCTTCGCATCACGATCGTCTACTGGCACTTCTAACCTGTAGGCTGTACAGACTATTTATAACATTTTCAAAGTGACATTTCTCTGCAAATCTCCTTCAGCACAGGAATACCATTATGGTCACATCTTACTTACATTCCATCTGCTGATTATTTTGGGAATATTTTACTTATGGAGTGAGTAAATTCCATAATAATCCATTTTCATGACTATCTTACATGTGAATTTTACCTTGGCTACTACATGTAGTTTGTTTACGAAATTCAGACTGAAAAAAGGCTGATTGCTATGTTTTGTTTATTTTTTGGTAATAAAGATAATTTGCTCACATTGCAGCAAAACAATGTGTGAAAGTTTGATATGTGTGTACAGTATGTGGGATGGGAATGGGCACACTTTTATGAGTGCTTGAATTAAAGTAAAAATATCAGATCAATTGTAAAACAATGCAGCATGCTGATGGGTCTCTATGAAAATAAGACAAATCTGCAAGTTTTGTTCTTTTTGGCAGCCTGTTTTGAACAAAAATTTCAATTATTTAGCAATTTGGATCAGTTTGGGATGTGGTCGAACTAGAAAAAAAACTCACCGTCAACATTCATGAAATCATGTCTACTAACATCCTCAAACAAATAAGTATGTTAAATTGTTTGTGTATGTGTGTGCATGTATACTTTTGACAGGAATTGAGAAGATGGGTATAAATGAAGACTTTAATTCCAAAAGGCGCTAAATCCACTTTTGGACTTTTCGAGTAAATTTTAATTTTTTATTTGACCACTTTAACTTCTTTCAATGATGGAAAATTTCAAACATAATGAAGACCTATCATAACACATTATAAAAACACTCATGAAAAAAATCCTGTTATTTTTAAATATTTTTTCAAAATTATTTTGTTACCAGATTTAGCGCCTTTTGGAAATAAACATGGATTTAGCGCCTTTTGGAATTAAAATGTTGAGGTATGATATCATATTATACAGGTTATACATATGGTTGGTTATAGATTAAAAATTAATGTTTTCCTGTGATGATTATAATTATTTTAGAATATGAATCAAGGTTCTAATGACCTATTACATCCATATATATGCCCTAACACTGTGGGGCATTTTATTGTACAGTGGAACCTCGTTATAAAGAGGTCGGATAACAAAACCCTCTTATAACAAGGTCATTTTGCTGGTCCCAGCTCTTTATATTTCTTTGTTTTTTTTACCCTGATATAATGACAAAACCTGATATAACAAGGTAATTTTCATGGTCCCAAGGACCTCGTTATAACGAGGTTCCACTGTACCACCGTCATTCTGCACATTCCACTCATAAGCCAACCACGCATCATGATCTTCTCTCCAAGCAGTCCAAGCACAACTTCAATCATCATGTTCTCACTTGTTATCCTTATTCAACACATTTCAGAAAATCAGAAAAATAAGGAAATTAACCAGAACCACAGTAACCATGGAAACAAAATAAACAATCAGTAAAGACGTAATGAATTATGATTATCTTGCAAAATTGCTTTACTCATTCTGAAAAAGCCATTCGAGAAAATGACACAAATAAATCAGATATTGATAAACATTGTTATAAAATGTCAAACTGAAAAAAAAAAATATTTGAGTTAGTATCATGCACTGTAACATACACAGCGTGTTATAGACTATCTGGAAAATAGGGCAGCATGGATATTGATACAAGGTTCATCTGACCCACCGATGCATGCAGACCGCCAATGCTGGAGTTAGTTGCACTTAGTTTGCAGCAAGCTTCTCACATGCAGTTTAGTGCAGAGCTTATTGTGTTTTTGAGTTGCCCACAGTCTTTTTTAAAAACTCGACATAGGACATGTCGACCGAGATTCGCGGTTGCTGTCACCATCTGCCACCAGTTGTTGAACTTGATGTCAGTCGTTGCGTCATGGAGATCGACATTGGACATGACGACCAAGATTCGCGGTTGCTGTCACCATCCACCACCTGTGGTTGAACTTCACGCCATCTATCGTCGGTTGCGAACTTGACGTTGGCTAGGACGACCGAGATATTGACGTCAGTCGTCATGTCATGGACATCGACATTGGACATGACGACCGAGATGTCACCATTCACCAACGGTTGTTAAACTTGACGTCAGTCGTCGCGTCATGGAGATCGATGTGGGACATGACGACCGAGATTCGCGGTTGCTGTCACCATCCACTACCTGTGGTTGAACTTCACGCCATTGGTAGAAGTTGTCATCTATCGTCGGTTGCGAACTTGACGTTGGCTAGGACGACCGAGATATTCCCTATTAATAGAAAAAAAAGAAGATAAATTAATTATGTAGACCACGGTCATCTGAAGAAATATTAAGTTCGCAATTTGACAAGTTTTTTTTTGTAAATTACTTTTTCATAAAACAATGCTTATTGTTTGAATCACTGCTTGGTCAACTCAATCCTCGTCTACAGGGTTCAAATGAGCATATTTGTTTACTTTACATTGCAAGTCTTTCTACAAAGGGGCCTAGTAGTTGCACATGCAGTGTTTTTATACTAAATAATTATATAAAATAAATAATATATAAGCACATCGCCACATCCACACATGGTTTACGGCAGAAAAATATGACTTTCATCATAATAAATGATGATGATGATGACTATGACGAAGAAGATGATGATGATGACTATGACTATGACGATGATGATGATGATGATGATGGCTATGACAAAGAAGATGATGACGATGACTAAGAAGAAGTTTATGGTGATGATGACAAAGGAGAAGATGATGATGATGTCAAAGAAGAAGATTATGATGATAATGATGATGATGATGATGATGATGACGAAGATGATGATAAATTCATTTTTGTGATAAGGTGACCACAAGAACAGGATGGCCGGACAGTCAATTCAAACAGAATGTCTCAGGCAGTGGCGTAGCGTGGTCGGACTGATTGGGGGGGGGGGGGGGGCATGCAAAATTATTTGTATTTTTTTTGGGGGGGGGGGGAGGGCACACGTTACGTATTTCTTTGTTTTTTCTAAAGATAGCCCCAGATGTTTTCTATTGTTTTTTTTTTCAAAATATATATGTTGTATGGTGTCGTGTTATGCCCCACTTTCTATGATGCATCTCCTTTCAAATGCCTAAGTGAAATAAATAATTGTGCATTTAGTCACATTCAAATAATTTGATTGCATAACAGTGTATGCAAATTTTATTAGGGATTTTAGGAAACGGTTGATCTGATGGATTGAATCAATTTTGCATTACTAAAAATAAAGTCGCCGCAGGCATAAGAAATTATATTTAGACATGTACATACCTTGTTGTCATGCCCTTGTATCCATATATGCCTTCAGATTGGGACTCCATAAAATGCCTCCAGCGAAGAAGTTTGCTTCCCCCATACAGCTATATCATGTCCTTCAGCAAATGTGCCTCCAATTTGTTCTCAAACGTTGGTACCTGAATGTTCACACAGTAAAAAGGAAGAAATATAAAACCAACACTGACCTACATCTTTTTGTTTATTTATTTTTTTTACATAAGGCTACTGTGATGTGTGAGATGAATTTGTGTCCCAAGACAAGAGATTCTGAAATCACATCTGTACAAAGCTGACTTGGTTCCTGTAAGCAATGGGTTAATATATATAACAATCAAACTAGCCTAATAATTATTATCACACAAGCTATCATGCAATACAACTGATGTAAAAGCAAGACAATGATCTGACATGGTCATGGCAATGTCACGCCTCATAATCTTGCTATTATCACATCAGTTATCACCTCAAGAAAGTCAATTGTTGTTCTTATGTGAATAATAGAACTTTGGCATTGCTTTTGGATTTTGATTTGGATCGATTAACTGTTGACAGAACGTTTAAATTAATATTGTTTTCATTTCAGTACAACTTGTTGTCATATTCTTACCCCATGTTGTGTTTCTCAACGGCAATTCTCACAGGCCTTTCCTACAAGTTGGTTGATGGCAATTTGATGGCATGAAATGAAGCCCAGCTACCGGTAGTTCAAAATCATCGTCTGAAAGTACAGTCTACAGATAACACCGTCACCAGATCGCGATTCCACTGGGCCAGTCATCTGACGTAAGCTTCACCTTTGATTGAAGTCCAAAAATGACTAGTCGCTCGTGAAGGCTCACATCTTCATTGTTCGTATTGTTGTATGTGTAACCAGCAACAACACACCGTGATGATGACATTGTAATAATTTCACTGAGCTATTTCTGCTAACTCTGAAATCCACTTGAACGCGAAGATAATGCAATGTAAAACAGCTGTTCGGAAACAGCTGATCACAGAACAACAATCCGATCGACCGTAGCGTACACGTACGTACACGTTATGTATGGCAGTATACCCACCATGGCTAATCATACCGTACCTATATCGGAGCTCAGTACTTGTAATTGGGCGCACGGTACGATCTCAATCACGGAATGCTGGATGCGTTTACCAGTCGTTCGAACAAGTGGGCGCTGTCGTATTAGCAGGATAGCACACTCGTAAAACGCAAAAGGGTATGTTCTTAAGCCTAGGCAGTTTTTCGTCTGCTACTGGATTTTCACCAAAAGGAGGTTATTATTTGCTCGAAAAATGGAAATTATAACAAAGCACGCCCTAAAATTAACACATTTTATTACATATACAATGTAATATGTATACTGAATACAAGAGTTCCGATTTCTACAGTTTTAATGCTCTGTATTACCATTTGATGCAATAATAGTGTGCGTTATATACACATCAATTGCACACCAAAGCCTTACAATCTCCTGCAATGACGTCACAAATCCAAGCCCTCTATCGCCGAGAACGGCACTTTTTTGAGGGGCGGGGCATATCAAGTCGTGAAATGCTGTGATTCTGGTACAAATTGTAATGTTTTTCTCAATTCAGTAATTTGTTGTACATAATTTGACTGGAATAGTGACATAAAACTATGTTGACAACTTTTAAAAGGCTAATTTATTTGGATTGCAGGGCCCCTTTAACATTGGCGAAGCACATAGTGGGTAGTAAGACAAGTGAGAACCCCAAGAAAATGTCCCCACCACGAAATAACACCAACCCTCTCTTTCCCCGCGCGTTACAAAGTTGGTTTAGAACAGCAAAGTACACACACCAGTGCATGAGTACCCATGTAGGACCCATATTAGTAATTAAAAACAATAATCTTCACATAATGTCAACACATATTGAAGCATACAATAAATCATATCTACATATTGATTTTCCACACTTGAGGTAAAGCTGTGTGTCCTGCATCAGTAGAATAATGGGACAATTGTATTCTATATGTGCACATGGTACCGTTCATTCAACATTCATACATGAGACTAGGACAGCAGGTTTAAATCTAAATATTATAATAAAAAATAACGGTGGCTTCTTGCACGTTTCGTCTTTCAACACTTGCGGCGCATCAATATTATTACCCCGGACATCGAATACATACTCAATCCAGCGCACAAAGTGCACATTGTCCACTCCCTAGGGAGTATTCCAGCTAGGCAACCTCGTAGGTGTGCACAGTGCTACGTAACTCATTTGGATTCCATTGGGTTCAACTCGGGACCTCATGATTGGGTGGCAAGCGCTCAACCAATCTCGCCACACCACGTCCACAGGATATATGTTTGTTTGTTACTAAAACATATTTTGTTTTCTTGTTTTGGGGTCCACCAAAAATTAGAAAATTTAAGAATTTCATATCCAAAGGGGAAACTAGAGAGAAAAGTTTATCTGAAGCACATGCCACTAATTATGGGGAAAATATGTTTGCATTTATCACAAATTAAACAAATTACCTTGGGTCTTGGTCTCTTGGAGCTCTTGTAGCACTTGTAGTTTCAACACTTAATGTAGAATGTGAAAGCTTGCTTCATTGGCACACCAAAACGGATACACATTCAAACAAACATATGTTATTGAAGAATTGAATTGAAGCGTTATAATTGATTGAAAATGAGCAAAGAAAAATAGGCTTTGACGGGAATTGAAATCAATAACCTCAGGATTGCTAGACTGGTGCTTAACCATTTAGCAAAAAAGACGCTTGAATGGGGGACGCTCCCATGAACCCTTTTCATTGCTCCATTTATTACAATTACACACATCTCACTCTTACTCTCCCTGACTCTGTATAATTCATAACGGTTATAAAGTGCTATTCCCGTGAGGTTCATAGCGTATAAATAGTTCTACACATCATTTCGTATTACTTGAATATGTTTTTATTTTACTTAAATTTGCCCTGAAAATCAATGGGATTCTATTAATACATTTAGACTAAAAATGTATGTGATTTATACAAAAGAAGACACATAATCTGTCAAAGTTATTTAACAATAAAAAAATGCAACAAGTCAAAATCTGAAATCATCATCGTTTTCTAGAGCTAACAATTACCTTTTGTTTTGTCCTCAAACTTCAAATGTCACTGTTGCGACTTGCAATTCTGCAAACTTTCCACTCTCCAGACTCCAGATTCTACAGCCCCTTAAACATGTTAAACAAAAATGAAGAGAAAATGCATTACCATTACAAGTTCTGACTTCAATGTTCAATGTTCAATGTTCAATTTTATTTCATTTTCAACAAGAAGGTACATTATATTTACAATGAATAAGTCACAACAACATTTGTGAAAGTATAAACAATTAATTATACACATTGGCAATCAAAATTTATGTTGATATAATTATTGATTAAAATACAATGAATTAAAGATACAACGAAATTTTTACATTTTTAAATAAGGTACAATCAAATGTTGACATTTAGAAATAATCATGTTATAAAAGCGGAATCAGAAAGTAAACGAATGTTGCTGTATGTTTAAATTTCAAGTGAAAATTGAGGGATCCACTAAAAAGCATGGCTTGTAGAATGTGGAATCCCTCAAAAATTAATGTTTTTACAAAATAATGAGAAATGAGAAATATTTGACATTATATTTACCGGTTTTTGCACAGATGAACACTCAAAACAATAACAATACAATACAATTATTGTAAATGAATGTTTAGGTGCTACCAAGCATATATGTATAATGTACAAAGAATGCATGTGGCCAAATAATTAACACTGCGTCAAATTTTGTCTGGCAAAATTACGTACTGTATTGAATCGTATACTACCTTTATGTTTTGTAAATGTAAATTAGCTATAATTATGTGTCCTAATTATAATTGTCAACTCCCGACATAATTAATATTATATTTTCCTTCCATGAAAGTTTGTTTTTGATATTATTATTACATTATTACATATTGTCAATTCAGGAGCAGCTGCACTACCCCATCAGAACAGAAATTGACGGATCAATTAATTCTGGAGATAGCCGAACATGTTCCCTCAAGCAAGTATCTCCTTGTTGGTCTTGCGCTTGGAAAAACTGTGACAGAAACCAACGCCATCCTGAGAGAGCATTCGTACGACTGTTCACAGGCAGTGAAAGATATCCTTCAAAAGTGGAAAGATTTGCACGGGGAAGGGCCTGATGAGAAGAGGGATCTTCGCTGCATCTTTCAGTCTGTAGAATTGTGGGACATAGCTTATAGGATTCTCCATTAAAGGGACATTCTCTCTTTTGCAAGCCAAATTTCAAAAGTTGCGAGGTTATTAAACAAATATACCATGCACTGAGAGCCTCTAGTTGAAATTATGGATTCCGAGGTGACAGGAAAAGCACTATGTTCTGAGGGTCTTAGACCCGAAGAACATAGTGCTTTTTCTGTCACCGAGGAATCCATAATTTCACTAGTGGCTCGAAATAGTGCATGATATATTTGTTTTATATCCTTCGCATAATGATAATCATCGCAAAAATAAATTATTTCAATTAAATTAAAGTTTAATAATAAAGGAAAACAAACCATTGATCATGGAACCATCACTGCACTTACTATGTTCTGTTTGTGACACTGACCCCCTTTGCGCAGTTCAGTCCTAGCAGAGCGCGTATTGCGCTATCTTTCCATTCATGGTTACGCGCATTAATAACTAATGCGCACCCAAATGCAAAACGCGCGCATCAAAGTGAATAATTGACCCGCTTTACATACACATGTGTAATTGAATGGGGAAAATATACAGCACTGCACACCGCTGATTGTTGAATGACGAATTAGTGTCACGACCACAGAAGGACAACGATGCACAATGTGCACCATTGTCGGAATTGTTAAATTCGAATACCGCTACGTTATACACGAAATGCATCTCTAGACTATTCTTTGGAATTTATTGATATTCACGGGTGAAAATATTAGGTATTTCTTTTTAAATTACTCTTTGGGAAATATCGTCGAGCATCTTTCGCAAGCTAAAACAAGACCTCTGCTCGCGGGGAAGTTTTATAGCACGCATCTCTATGGGCTCAATATGATCACCCGGCGTCTATGACGTCATTCATGGAATAGCATTTACTATACCATGAATGAAGTCACGCATAGTACATTTTTCTCCTTTGGCATTACCATGTTTGGTCACATGATGCTATGTAGACCAATCACTGAACAGGATTTCATTCATACAGGATATAATGTGTTATATGAAAGAAAATGTCATTTAATAGCATGCCTGACAAAATTATATGGTGGGAGTATCGAACTTCGCGCAGTTAAATTTTAACACATCATTTCGACAAGAAATATACTGATTTGTATAATAATTCTAATACCAGTTTATTCAGAAAATTCTGTAGTATAATAAACATGTTTTGGTTTTAATATTACTCAATTAAAATTACTTATTTCGGCCTGTTTTTGAAACCCTTCCATTTTTATTGACAAAAAAAAGGGGATGAAACTACGCGCAGCAGTTTTCCCATTCATTTGTACGCGCATTTAAAAGGCCACTGTACCTGTTTTCACTGTAATTTTTTGGCATTTTCATGCGCGCACAGAACAAAGGGGGATCAAACTTCGCGCATTTGTATACGGTGTGGAGCATAGAAGTAGTATATAAATAACTAGAAGAGAATCTACGCACTGCGCGCTAATTTTCCCATAGCCTTAACACGCAGCAAACATGGCCGGTTAGGGAAACTTCATGGACTGGCTAACATGGAATGCTGGGTATTTTGTAGTCTATGATCTAAGACCCTCGATCGCATGCTAAAAATAATCCCACCACCCATAATAGATAGCCGCCAACGAGAGAGATCTGCACATCAGCAGTGATGGCTGCCAGCCGAGGCCTCGTGAGCAGCGATCACTGATGTTACGCAGACCTCTCTCGTTGGTCGCGCTATGTTCAGCATGCGATCGAGGGTCTCGATCCTAGACTAAACGTATCCCATAATTCCATGTTAGCCAGTCCATATGTGTTTCCAAAATTAGCGCGCAGTATGACCCCCTGGTGTGGAGCTAGCAAGTTAACTGCGCGAAACTAACTGCGCCAAGTTTGATGCCCTGACCATATAATAATAGCATGATCGAATATTAAACAAAATAACCAAACCTCTCTTAAACTGACTATGATATTACATATTCTTCATTTTTTTAGATTTTTCCCGTGACATACCTTTAGAAATGTGGGCTTCACAATACTTTTATAAGAATAAGTACTATGCTAAATCAGTTAAACTCTTTTATTGACCGATATATAGCTGTTCAGACGTTTTGTAAAAGAGGCACAGTCCCTTTAACACTGGTTATTAATTCAACATTCTGTATAGCAAATTATTTAATTACACCGCTATGACAGTGAACAATCAGTCAAGTGTTTGCATTACGAATTTGCAAATTTTCGCAAACATGTTTCAACGTCAACATGTCCACGTAAGCTTTAAATTCGCGCAGAGGAAAATTACAATAAATACGGTACGTAAACGACATTAAAATATCAAAATAAGTAAAAACAATGATAATGTTGGGGGGGTCGCTTAGCCTTTGCGCATTATCCCCCACTTCTCAAAACAGATCTACGCCACTGGTATACACAGTTATTTTATTAAAGTGTTGCTATTGAAGCATGGTGGAGTTGGAACATTATTATTACTGTCGTTAAAGGGGACCGCCAGGCAAAGGACAACACATTATTATATGTTTTGGTTGCGTTTTGTGATATCAAATAGATACCCAACATTTTGCAAAGGGTTGTGTAATTCATAAACAAAGCAATTAATTTCCACCACTTACGGAACCACTGCTATTTCCTGGTTCCATACGGGCTAAGCATTTGCGAGTGCGCCAATGCTTTCACGCGTACGTCAATAGATTCCCGGATGATTCATTGGCTCTGCACAGTGCGCTCTGGCTCTGCACGCATATAGTATACGCAATTTAGACCGCATGAACGCATGGTTGAGAATGGTGATGCGTTTTCCAATTATATTTTTTTTCTGAAAACATATTTTTGTGAACTTGTTGAAGGAATGGAATACTAAAGATGGTACCTTTCTATAATAAGAATATTTTTTTGGGTGGTGGTACCCTTTAACTCTTTGATTGCCAAGCTCGCTTTTTTGCACAACATAATGTTAATGTTGAAATATAAAATATTAGATATATTTTGAAGTGACAATTAAACTGTTATTGGTATAATTTATCTTTAACCAGACACTGACAATGGCCAATATCGGTATAGTATATAAGGCGTCTTAGAGGAAGATACATCACAATAGAAAGCTAAAACATACTGTTTTACGTTAATTTACGTTAATTAAAGTTCATACATTTTGATATATCGACGCGTTGTAGTAATGTTTAGTCTTTGTATAAATACAATTGTTTTCGTAATTTTGTAAATATTGCCTTAATGTACTGGATTAGATGTACCAAATTTAACAGAGAACTAAATGGACAATTGAATAATCCAATTACAAAAGCTTAATTATTGTTCACGCTAAAATCAATGTAAACAAATAAGACACATTGGTAAGATGAATTGCCGATATAATTTCATGTGGTGTTTTTTTTTTATTGTAGATATGTAAATGAAGTGTTAAATTTGTCATATGGTAATTGTGAACTAGGTCAGTCTCAGAAGAATAGAATTATAACGTTATACAAAAAAAGGTAAAGACCACATATGTGTTGGAAAGTTAAGTTCTATATAATTGTTTAATGTGGACAACCTTACTTTCGAAATCAATGAGTAATTTGGTTGAAAAATATATTTTGCCCAGATCAACATTGATTTTTAAGCAGCATACATTGCTGATGTCCCGGGAATTATTATGTCATTATACTTTGAAAAGGCTTCTGAAAGGGTTGAACATGAGTACTAAATTCAAATTTACCGAAACAAACTGTTTTGGCCTAACTAATTAAAGGGGACCAACAGGCAAAGGACAACTATATGAGCATGGTGGGAAATACCCACTATGCTCATAAGAAGTGAACGGTACTGGCGTAATATTGTTACACTCAGATATTTTCTTTTAGCAGAATCTTCAATATGGTAATGGTAATTTGACTAAAAATATACCGAACATGAAATATATCATCAGAGTCCAGCTAATTAAAATATTGAGTGTACATACATGTATATTGTGTAATGCCAATGTGAATTATCGCAAGTTTGTATTCTGTTCGCACTGTTTACTGTCAATTTGTAATTGGCTGTATGATGTTTGGCCAGTCTGAATGTGGATACCAATTTCCCTGTAATATAGATCACACGTATCACAATTTGGTATAAAGTGATCTGTCATTATTTAATTATTATCTGTCCAAATAAATCACTAAATCTTTGCGAGGTGTGTATGAATATACCCATGCACCAGCCTATCGTATTTGAACTTGTTTTGGTGTGATCTTATTTGTGTATACGTATATACAATGTATTTATAATACATGTACATTTAAGTATAATGATATATTTGGGGTTATTCTTTGAACTTTGGTTTATGTACATTTCTACAGATTGTAGCACTTTATTTCCAAAACAGAATTACATGTATCAGTACGGATATTATCAATAGACATTCATTTTATATCAAAAATACATTGCAAAGCATAATACATTCACCCAAATACGTACAACACACGCTCAGACTCACACACAACACACAGTGCGTAGCGTGGTTGGACTTATTCTGTTTGTTGGGGGGGGGGGGGGGATACTTGGGGCCATACTATTTGACACAGATTATCATTTAGTTGTTGTAGTGCTTTATACAAATAATTTGTGGGAGGGGGGATGGGGTGGGTGTGCCCCCCCCCCCCCCCCCCCGTAACTTCGCCACTCTATACACACACATATTTTGATTCAACCGAACCCCATGCACATAAAGCACAATACAACCATGGTGTTCTACTTTTGACATGCATTTAAAGGTGATAAATTAGGGTCGGGTAATTAAAATAGTTTTGCTTTCTGTTGTCGGTGATTTGCACGAGTGTCGTATACACACATTAACAGCACAGTCGTTATGCCAACAGTAGCATGCTTTAGTTTCGATTTCTTTAAAGACTACAACTCCAACACGCAACCGAACAAAAAAAACTACTAAAACATATTAACCATGTTAACTGATTGTGTAAATTAATGCTTAGATTTCTTTCAATACAATTCTTATAAATATGATATAATAGAAATGTTTACTGATGTTGTGATTATGTTTTTCAATATGTGTTAGTAATATACATTTAAAATAGGTTACCGGCTATAGCAAAACCCGGCACCTGTCGGAATTCATGCTTTGAAGAAATGGGCATTTTAAGTTCACAGTATGTGTGTAAAAGAATAATAGTAAAATTAAACAATCATTATGATTTTAAGCTTTCAATTGATTATTTGTTCGAACAAATAATAATTTGAAAGCTTAAAATAGGCCTTTAAAATGGTTTGAAAATCTACATCTGATTTATGATCACTACATTATCACGCTATAAATCAGTCAATTTTGTGTCAATGACATATACATTGAAATCTGTTTTTATTTTATTTTATTCATAATACAAAAAAGACAAACAAATATCTATTTACATTGGAACATCATTACATCACATTTATAATACAGTATTAAAATATTTTAAAGAATGTGAAGGCAACTAGAAAAGCCATTGGCTGTATTGATGCTGCCCCGATTTAAATATGAAGACTATACTTATATTAAGAATAGTCGGTGCACATGTTTAAATGTACAATCATAGGTGTAGTTACATGATCATGATTTTTTTCTCGATAACAATGGTTAAGTATTGAGTACTTGGTGTTGTATGTCATGCTGCAATTAAGAATATTACAGCCAACAAGCAGTAATGGGAATACAAAACAGAAAATATACGCTTTTATCACCGACCATCACAAACAGTTTTGATAAATAAATTACGACAGTCTTTCAACTACCGCAGACTAGATTTATCCGCATTCTGTGCAAACTAGGACGCACTGGAAATTGATTGGTAGCTACGGTAACTCAAGCCAGCAAAGACGGGGAAACAAGCTGTACAATTTTGGCCAAGTTTCAGCGGCGCGCATTAAATTGTCGCTATATTTCGGCAATAAACGATGTTGTCCAAAAACGTCGCCATATCAAAGCGATAGTTCAGTTTTGGTAAAGAGGGCGCTTCGAGAAATATCTTTCTTGTGAGTTTTTAATAAACTAAGTGTAATATTTGGAAGACCACGTGATTTTAATAATGAATCAAACTTTGTTTGATTAAAATGGGTTCAAAAAGATCTGAAATATCAATTAATACATCCGATTGGAATAAATGTGTTTCCCACATTTATTCAACAATATAAGAGAATATCAATAACATGCCTGCATTATTTTCGAATACGCACCAATTTAATTTTTAAATATAACTAATAGTTTTACATGATACGCCGTGAGAGTTTTGGGCACTAACATCGAGTTTAACCAAAACGGTTCTATCCCTTGAACTCTCTTTTATGCTTTTTCAGACTTATTGATCAATTCGTTTGGCAAATTACGTGAACTTCCTTAACTGTTCTATTGCTGCTTATTTGCTTTAACCCTACACAGACTAGAATTCGTATTAGAAATACGTCTTAAAACATGTACTCTGACACAAAATACCACACAAATGCTTACAAAAGTAAAACAATTTAAACAAATAAATGCATAAGACAAATAAATGTATTATGAATTCCTCTGTTTTTCCTAGTTTTGACGAGATGTTTTACTCATTCAATGACAACATAAAATTTGAACCGCCAAATTAACTTTTGAAATATTTGCACGCCCATATAAATGATAACATTTGCAAAAAAAAACATGCTTTTACGAAAACATAACAAATTATTATACATTCGTATAGCCTCTTTTACTATTTGATTGAATAAACAAAACAAAAACTTCACATGTTTTTATCAGAAAAACCGTTAAAAATCAATAACATGATATTTTAGTTTATGGTTACCATGGCAACGGAAAGTGGCCAAACCCTTCACAATTTATATGAAAATCTTTGTATTAAGGTTTTTAGGAACAGGCACCACATTTAGACAAAATCGAACCAAAACTATGAAAGCGGTGATCGAAAATATAAACCCTTTGGCAAGGCGGTCTGCAGAATGTATTAGCCGAAGTCTTGACTAACGAATCGCACACTCTTTACATTGTACGGAACGTTCGCGTGGTTACTCCTGCTTGCTAAAACTTTCTAGCTATTGTCTTCATATTTGCAGACACAAATAGACGGCGAAGCTTCTCCCTTTCCTCTGGTCCCTCCCCATTCTCAGTTTTCCACGCCATGAGGACTTCTATTGTTGCCTGTTCATAATCTTTCGAGTGCTTCGTCAGTATGGTGGTGGCTTGGTTTGTACTCTTCCCAAGCTCATCGCACAGTATAAGATACTTGTTACTGGGTACCTCAGGTGCTATCTCCAGTATGAAGCGATCTGTCAACGTTTGTCCTGATGATGCACGGCTCCTGCAATGAGACGAGTATTAAACTCTTCATGACTATATTTGACAGGACTAAAAAAAAAACACACACACAGGTTACATGCATTATTATTCTTTCAAACACTCACTAAAATATACCAACATTGAAAACTTAAAGGCATGTTAAGACTTTTGTTAAACCGTCACTCATGCTTTTTGGGGATCGTGTTAATTCGTTTTAATAAGCCATTGTTATTGACTATTAACTGTACAGTAACTGTCAACGAACAAATAAATGATTGTCGATAATCATGATAATAATTTAAAGTAAATTGCGTGTCTACAGGGTTACCAAATGTTGTGTTTAGTTTAGAGATTGACGCAATACCTATTTATTAATGTTTTCAATAAGTCATATGTGGTGAATATGTTACATTAATGGAGGATTATAACATAAACAAACAAACGAACAACCGAACTCATAATTTGTTTGAAATATATCAAGTTAATGACGAATCTTTGTCAAGGGATTTCGACTGAATTCCCAAGCGAGACGGAAACATTTGTATATAATATTATTTGTATTATCGGCGTTTCATATTTCTTCTTTTGTATTCAATTGCATTTTCAAATTATCAATTATTTGATGATAAATACATGTAATGTTTACATTTTATATTGTTGTATTTTTTATTTTAATGCAGAATGTTGAAATAAATCAAACTAAAGGAGATGTGTCTTACCAAGGAACTTGCTGTGCATCGCCACCTATTTGAGATAAAGCACAGTTACTGTAATTAGAAAAAAATTGTTAGAGGAAGCACTACTAAGCAACTTATTTATACTTTAAAGGGGTAGTTTAGTTTTGGTAGAGAGGGCGCTGCACATCACAATTTTTTTGTGAGGTAATGTAAAACTGAGTGTCGAATTTGAGTGAACATACAATTTTAATGGCAGAATAAACTTTATTTGGTCAAAATCGACCCAGAAACGGCAGAAATATCAATAAATATATCTGATCTTATAATTATTTGGGGCCCAAATAATTAGATGATTTTTAGAAAAAAAAAAAAAAATGCTTGCACTTTTTCAAAAATGTTCAAAAGCGTTTTAAAAATAGTTGTTGATGAACTCGCTATTTAATCATTATATCAATAAAACATCACATGCATAATTTTGTATGAAAAATGGTGGAAACCAACGCCTTTTTAAAAAGCGCCCTCTTGTGTTTTAATGGCTCTTTTTGAGTGATAACAGGCTTTTTACTTAGTCGTTTGTAATTTTGTATATCTTTCGAGCATGGTGGAGTTATTACTATTAGTTTATAATGTAACTGTGCAGGTTTTGGCTACTAAAGTTCAGCCTTACCAAAACTAAACTTCCCCTTTAAACAAATATGCTTTAAATGTACTGTTAGTCACAAAAATCAAACATTTACTGAAATCTACCAAAATTACCAACTAGCCATGATATACATTGTGTTAAGTCTTCACTCATGATATCACTGTATTTGTTTTGTTTTGTTTAGTTTGTTTTAATTTGTACATCTGATTACCAATTATTTACGTAAATTAAGATAATTACCTCCATATGTACCGCTGCCACCAGCACTCCCAGGATTATTTCCAATAGTAACTGTGTAAATGCAATTGTAGTGTTGCAGAGATTATTTACATTTGAGTACTTGTGTAGAGTCAATTATATTATATTGCGTAATGTAACTGGATTAATGTCTACGTGTAATATCATAAGTTCTTGTTTTCAATACCATTTTGCTATGTGTTTGTATTTGTTTTACAGCCGTATAAATATTAATTATTTTAACTACGTACATTGTAACGTCTCTTTTAGTCGACAGATCAAGCAAGTTTGTTCTATATATTATGAGACCGTTTCCGTAAGGTCTCGTTCTCACATTGAGTCCATATTATCATTTATCAATAGGTAATAAACTAAACTTGACAGACACATACCTAGTGTTTGTATTTTGTGTACAGCCATATAAATATTAATTATTTTAACAACGTACATTGTCTCTTTTCAGTCGACAGATCAAGCAAGTTTGATTTATATTATGAGACCGTTTCCGTAACGTCTCGATCTCACATTGAGTCCACGACATATTATTATTTATTAATAGGTAATAAACTAAACTGGACAGACACAAACCTTATTAATTGTTCGAAACAAAACTTATTGCCCGTGTTATCTGTTATAAAAATACTCCATGATACTATAAAAACATAACAATGATATGCATGTATTTTCTTGATTTATATTACAACTGGTTATGAGCGATTCGATCTATAAGTTTTGACATTTCTTTACCATTTGATGACGATTCCTTGACAATTTTCGACAATCACTAGACCCCTTTACATCACATATGTACCAATGCTAATTTGATATAGGATCGTAATATCAACAGATAGGACCATGTATAGACGTGCATAATGTAATTCTACATATATACTTACGCAGTTGGGGATATTTGTTCTCTAGGTTGCCAGCAATGCGGCTCAAACGAGCATCATCCAAGGCTTTTCTCAGTGGCGGCCAAAACGCGTTGTTCCTGAGATCGGCCAACCAGTTACGGAGCATGGATTTTGTTCCTCCATTTGTAACCTCTGGGCCACCTGAAAAGTTGCCCCTGATGTACGTCTGGATCCTGGCAATGGGAATGCCGAGACGTTTTCCTAAACTCTCGATCTGACTCTCCTGCCATAGCTGTTCAGCAATATCACACAGAATGTCATCGACCTCGGTTTCAGATAGGTTATCACCAGAGGTGGCCATCCTATTGGGAAGCAATTAACAGTTATATTCCATCATCATTATAATTTTTTGAAATACATTTGTGATAGTTGCACAAATTATTCAGTGAGCCATTAATAAACTATAAACATTGTAATAGAACAAAATACATGTAATATTCAAAACAGTTGGTTTTATGTTAAAAATGCATGATGATTTTTTGTTGTTGATTAAATAGTATAATATACATAAAAACAATAAATATCAGGAGAAAAAATAACTTTTGGACCATTTCCAAAGCCAACTTTTGCACAGAAACAGTCTGTAAATTTAAATATCTGGAATAATAAAGAAAAAAGAATTAAACACTAAAGTCATAATAACTTTACGAAAGTATTTAAGGCAAACTTGAACCGAAAATAGTTTCTTCAAGCAATCTGTTATGTGTATTCTAAATTTTGTGTATAAGTATCCATCTTGTTTATCAATATTATTGAACTATAATTTCATCTTTGACCTGCCAATCTTTCTTTTGATTCCATTTGTAATCACATTTGTATTATAGTAATTAAAAGAAGGCGAAGAAAATGGGATTTCAATGGGATTCGAACACGAGACCTGTGGATCGCTAGACCGGTGCTCTTACCGACTGAGCTATAGAAAACCCTCGTACGGTGCTCGTCCCTGAAACCCCTTAATTATCATTGCCAGAGTGGTCAGAAGCTATTAGAAACCTGACATAAACCCGAAGGATACAAATCAACTTGGGGATACATGCGAGGGATCACCGAAATGATACAGCTTTTTTCAATCATTAATTCAAACACATAGAGAAACTGACCAGAAATATATTGTGATTGAAAGAAGGCAAAGAAAATGGGATTCCAAGGGGATTCGAACCCAAGAACTCCGGATTGCTAGATCGGCGCTCTTATAATTATAATAATAATGCATTTATATAGCGCTTTTTCCATGTCGAACGTTCAAAAGCGCTGTTCAAGTTCAAGTTATTGAAAGAGGTGAGTTTTCAGTTGTTCTTTAAACAAATTGAATGAAGCTTGGTTGCGGAGGGTCCGAGGTAGTTTATTCCAAAGTTTGGGTGCTGCGGAAGCGAAGGCTTTATCCCCAAGTGTGGGAAGCATCTTGGCAGTTGGATGGTTCAGCAGAGTGCCTTACCAACTGAAATAAAGAAAAACCCCGTACGGTGCTCGGCCCTGAAACCCCGTAATTCTCATTGCCAGAGTGGTCTGTATATAAATGTAAATATCGTGTAATTTTAGTTATTGCTATAATATGTTTAATTTTAATTGCAACTGGATAAATTTGTTTCTGAATTTGTATCTAAATAAACGTTCAAATTTGAATTTCAATTTGCTAGAGGTTAAAATAAAACCCTTAGAGCCGGCATCATAATATGACGAGTAATGCACATAGCGCATAGTATGTATAACACAAATATTGCATGATTTAGAGTTCAATACATTTACTGTTTGAGAATCTATCGATTGCACGTGTATTGCATCGAGGCCATGGACACAGGCTGTAGATTATGTAGTTAACTCTGAACGTGCCATGGATTTGGATGCTCTATTGCTTTTGTGTGCATTGTAACTCACAACAATGCGAGTTTGGCACGTTAGAAATTAAACAAGGTTTTTACTTTTTGCTTAATATAATAATATATTGTTAAATTATGGAAGAAAGAAAAACCAGAAACAACGTCACTACTACCTTAGCGCGGACAAATCCTGGACGCGCGCCAATTTGATTCTGATATAAACGGGTTGGTTTGTTTATTCATAATTCTATGTCTGATATACTAACCCCGCGCTTTTTCAAAAAGCTATAGCAGATACATAGATGAGAATTTTGATCCGAATTACTTTTGGTATAATTTCCTAGTACTTATATACTAGAACAATGCAGCCATTCAAACATAACTAATTATTGAAGTATACAATCATACAAGCATGAATGATTTTAAAACATTATTCGTTGGCATAATATTTAATGTTCATTATCATTTCATTATCGTTCATATTTCCTATCACAAAATGGAATGAACAAAGTAGCATGGAATGCATGTGGATCCGTCGTATACATGAATCACCCAAACATGTAAAACATTCAATATTATGCGTGCTATTTCAATGGTGCCATTCAGTGTGTTAGCATCATATTTATTGTATTTTATTTGTATTTATTGATTGATTTGTTGGGGGGAGGGGGGGGATCATTAAAAAGGCACATTACTAGTTTAGGACCGATGGTTAAACAATGTTATTATAGGAGGAACGAAAGTAAATCTTTGTTTAACACTTATACGTTCTAGATGAACGGAAATTCATGTTAGATTTAAAATCAGTGAAAGCCGTTAGTTGAAAGATACGTAAAATATGCTTTTAATAAAGAATATAAACTTGATGTAGAATGTCGTCATCATGATGTAGAATCTCGGAATGCCTCAAATATGTGCGTATTAAACCTTTAAATATAATGTATTTAATGCTACATTTGTATGGTTCAGTTCATCTGTTTGTTCATGGTTAGTGTACTTGCAGTTAAATATATGTAAGACGTAACAGAAAGCTGGTAGTTGTTAGTTATAATTCAGATCACATTATAAAACAAGAATTAAAATTCTTAATAATTCTGTGATCAATGATATTTCTTATACTTGATGTAAAACCTTTTGGGAAATCTCATACATTTGAATATTTTTGTTTAACATGTATTACCGCATTGCTACAAACGGCCTAAATCGATTTCAAATCTGAAATTACATTTTAGGTTAAAAAATTATTAAAACGCAAAAGAGCACTCTCTAAACAAGAATTGGTTTCAAACATTTTTCATTAAATATTATGCATGTGATGTTTTGTTCAATTAATTATTAAATTGAGAGATCATCAACCACTATTCAAAAAACCTCTTTTGAAACTTTGGGAAAAAGTGTAAGAATTAAAGCAAAACAAATCTGGGCCCCAGATCTATTTTGATTGAATACATTTATTGATATTTCAGCCGTTTCTGAACCGATTTTGATCAGATAAAGTTTGTTACATAATTAAAATTGAATGTTTTTTTCAAATGTTACACTCAGTTTTCATTATCTCACAAACAAATTATTTCGTGCAGCACTGAATGACCCCATTAAACACTACACTTATATAAGATACGTTTTGCGATAACCTAAAATGCCTACATTGCCTACACCAGTAGCGTAGTTACAAGGGTGGGGGATGCTCGGGGTACGTGCCTCCTACAAATTTCACCAAAAGAACATGGGGGAAATCTGTGTAAAAGTTATCCAGGTCGAAATTCCCATAGAACCAAACCCATAGGCATATTGGTTAATATTGGTTTAAATAGGGAAAGTGGAATATGGGTTTCTATGGGACCCATATAAATTTCCTTTACAAATTTCGCATAGGAATTTCCAATTGACACTTAGATGTTACCATTTAAATTATCCCATACAGAATCAATAAATGATCATTCAATACTCATAATTTCTGTATCAGACAGTGCAATTGGGCAATCAAGGAATTGCCTCTTGTATAAGAGGGTTAAATAATTGAATTTAAAGATGAACACAACATTGAGATATATGTATTTGCAGCTGCAATACTTTTCATTTGTTAGTAATATATTCTATTATATTTAAATTGTTTTCAGGAATATTGAATTGCATCTATGAATATACAAATTTTCTATTGGTTTCTATTGGTTTGTATGGGTCTGTTGGTTTCCATGGGTCATATGGGTTTATATGGGTATTGTGGGTTTCTATGGGTCCGATGGGTTTCTATGGGTCATATGAGTTTTATGGATCATATGGGGATTTATGGCTCCTGTGGGTTTATATGGGTCATATTGGTTCTTATGGGTTCTATGGGTTTATATGGCTCCTGTGGGTTTATATGGGTCCTGTAGGTTTCAATGGGTCAGATAGATGTATATGGGTGTGGGTTTCCATGGGTCATATGTGTTTCTAACGGGCCTATGGGTTTATGTGGATTTTATTTAATGGGTTTATGTTGGTCCCATATAAACCTAATAGAAACCAATAGGATTGTCATATTGGTTTACAATGGGTTTCTATAGGAATTTCGACTCGGGATATATTAAAACATTTAAACTGCTTCCCCCAGCTGACTAAAAAAGCCTGCGAAGCTTCTCCGTTTCCTGTGGTCCACCCCCAATACTGACATTTCCACGTCATGATGACGTCAATTGAGTCCGGTAAATAAATTATAAAGTACTCTTGCAGAATATTGGGTGACTTGCCATTTGGTCTACAACCATTTGGTCCACTACCCATTTGGTCCACTGTCATTTAGTCTAAACCCGGTTCGTCCACAGTAAGTTCGTCTACGAGCCATTTGGTCTATACGCCAATTCGTCTATCTGCCAATTTGTCCAATAACCACATGGTCTACTACTCAATTAGTCTAATGTGCATTTCGTCTAATAGCCAGTTAGTCTACTTATCAATTGGGCTACTACCAATTGGTCTATACATCATTTAGTCTACAACCAGTTAGTCTACGAATCACTTGGTCTACTATTTAATTGGTCTACTAACCAGTTAGTCTACTATACATTTGGTCTACTATTCATTTGGTCTACAATCGATTTGGTCTACATGTACATTTAGTCTACAAATCATTTGGTCTACATGTACATTTGGTCTACCATCCATTTCGTCTACCAAACAAGTGGTTTACAATATATTTGGTCTACCAGTCATTTAGTCTACACATCTGTTCGTCTACAATCGATTTGGTCTATTTGGTCCACACTCCATTTGCAAGCCAATTAGTCAATCTGCCGTATTTAATTTGCCATTTCTTTAACGAGTGGCGAGAGCATGCAAATTACGTGGGGGCACGCCCTATGTATCTCTTTTTTATGAACCCCTTATATACGTTTGATGTTTTGATCAAATTATTATCGGACATTGAGTTACATATCATATCATGGTAAATATTCATATGTAGCCTACATTGCAAAACAAAATAAACTTAATACAGAAAGTCATCATGGAGTATACAAAAGGGAGATAGGAACAGAGAGTCAAAGACGATAGAGCAGAGAGATTGAAAGAGAGAGTAAGAGAAAAGAAGGGTATTAACATTACTATCAGCATCAATGATCATATAAACACATCTCTGTAAACATGATTAAAATTACCATCTACCATATTCAATTATACATAATATGACCCCGGCTGGAGAGATCATGCAGTCATTCTATAACTCGGAACAAGGGTGTTTTATAGTATGATGTTGCTTCGACTACTGTATCGTGAATAATGAATGTTAGGCCATGGGCCGAAGACCAAAATTCTTTCGTTCCGTAGTCCAGTTCTGGAAAGTACTTTATTTTGTCCTAGACATGTTCCAAATATGTATATAAACCCCAAATGCAATGTTCCCATTTGCAAATTTTGGGCGTTAAGGAATAACGGCTAAAAACAAAGAAATAGTTAAAATCGGTTGCTAGGGGCATATTTCTCCCTAGCAACGGTGATCTATGTCCCACTTTAGAACCAAATTTTGTTGTAGGTATGTCCAATAAGGTATTTGAAGCAGAAAGCAATGTTCTCATTATTGAAAATTTAGCGATTGACTGGTAAACGGCTAAAAACAAAGAAATAGTTAGATTTGGTTGCTATTGAAAAGTTGCTCCTTAGCAACGTTGACAAATGTTCCTTTAAATATACAATTTTCTCTGTTTTAGATATATATGAATACAAAATGTAATCTTCCCTCTTTAAAAAAATCAATATTATGGATTGACAGCTGAACTTTGGTTGCTAGGGACATATCTCTCCATAGCAACGGTAAAATATGTACCTATAAATATCATTTAAATACCCTAAATTGTTTATATTTGTTATGCAGAGAATAACTGACACCCATCAAACCATACAAACATGCATTCTCTTAACCACCTACCATGCCTTCTCCCACTGAGGGGGGGGGGGGGGGCGCTGGAGACACCCCCCCCCCCCCCACTTTAAAAGAAAATTGCATAAGCATAAAATAACAATTATTTGAAAAATTATACTCATTGTGGTGTGAGATGGAGTGGGATGGGAGGGGTGGTGTTCAACTCCTTAATCGCCCCCCCCCCCCTCGTCCTACCCAACCCAGGTGCGACCCATTTTTGTGGTCAGCCAGCCCCCCCCCCC
>JBAMJV010005822.1:0-31240 GCA_037951105.1 Echinarachnius parma
ACTGTTTTTCAACGATCAGCACACATCATGAATAACGTAAATACACACGACGTAATCAGTGCAGAATTAGTACCGCATATCAAATTGGCAACACATTCTTCTGTACACACAGCAATGGTACAACTTACCGACCTCCGTATATGGTTAAAGTTTAACACGCAAGTCAATGGACATTATATTCGTGTACAATATGTGTCTCGTTTAAACTGCAGTGTCGTTGGAATAACGTTAGGCTTACTTTTTAAATTAATACTGACGTTTGAAGCGAGTTGTACGGGTGAGAATAAGCAGATTCTGGATTAGTATATTTTTATTCAAATTTTAAGATGCTGAAACCTGTGTCCCCACGCTTCAGCCACGGAATGAAAGAAAAAACAGCCTCGGCCCACGGCCTAATATCACACACCATAATATACATGTGACGCAAGGGAACGCATGTAAACAAAATCACAACAGTTTTCAGTCAGATGGGTGAAAAGGGGAGCACAAACTTTTTGTAAGGTTATATGATTTTTGCCTCATTTTAAACCCGTTAAAAACATCTTTTAAAGGTACATTCCCTCTTTTGCAAGCCAAATTTCAAAAGTTGCGAGGTTATTGTCTTATATGAAAGAAAATGTCATTTAAAGGGACAGGTCCACTTTTACAAAACGTCTGAACAGCTTTCAGTTGACGGATGGGGATCAATGTAACACGCAAAAAAAAAATCAGAGCGAACAGCCCTCTAATTTGGATTCTACGAATGAAAAACGAATGCGTCCCTCCATTTAAACTATATATCGGTCAATAAAGGAGTTCAACTGATTTAGCATAATATTACAACAATATAGTACTAATTCTCGTAAAGGTATTGTGAAGCCGACATTTGTTAACGTATGTCACGGAAAAAGATCTAAAAAAGAAAGAATATATAATTACATGTAGTCAGTTTAAGCGATGTTTGGGTATTTTGCTTGGTAAACGCTCACACGTTAGTACTTATGCGCGAGTCACGTAGCTAGCGCGGGTCACGTAGGAGTCATGCATACCGATCTGGCACTCCGTGAAATCTATGTACAAACTTACTCACCGGCCGAAAATACGTATGTACCTAATTAACCGACGTCCCTCAGTTTATTCAGTTTTAGGTCTATAACTCCACGAAAAAGAGATTTCAAGCCCTAATTTTTTCAGGCATGCTATTAAATGACATTTCCTTTCATATAAGACAATAACCTCGCAACTTTTGAATTTTGGCTTGCAAAAGTGGATCTCTCCCTTTAATAGCATGTCTGAAAAAATTAGGGCTTGAAATCTCTTTTTCGTGGAGTTATAGACCTAAAACTAATAAACCGTCGTCCAATTTGGGTTGTTGAATGTTTTCAACAACAGTTGGTTGTCTCATTTGTTAAACAGCGGTTGTTGAAAATTGTCAACAAGTTGTTGAATTTGTTTACACAGCGTTTTAACAGTATAGAATCATGTTTGTGCGTATGTATAACGTACAGTATGTATGTATACACTGCAAACACGAGGGTAACACCACTGGTATCTATATTGGTCTACACCAGGCTGGTATGGACCAACATACAGCTTGTCCCAGACAAAATTACAACGGCACTTTCCGCAACGATAACTTTAAGGATATTAGATCAATCAGAATGATATTTCAGGGTATGAAACTATAACTTATTACCTACATCTTGCAGAAAACCCTATTCGATTTGCTTCAGTGGTCATGGAGAATGAGGATCTTTTGTTAATCACGTCAGATGTCCCTTCCCTCCAGATTTTGTAAGGAGACGTGTTGTCCATTGACAACGGGACTTTCTGCAACGATCACTTTAAAATAGTAAATAAATCAGAATAATATTTCAGGGTATGAGCTATAACTTATTACGTACATCTTGCAGAAAACCCTATTCGATTTGCTTCAGTGGTCATGGAGAATGAGGATCTTTTGTCAATCATGTCATGTGTCCATTTTCGTTCATAACGCGTGAACAAGTCCATTTTCGTTCATACCCTGAAATATCATTCTGATTGATCTACTATCTTTAAAGTTATCGTTGCGGAAAGTGCCGTTGTAATTTTTTCTGGGACAAGCTGTAGGTACTAGTGGTGTTAATTCAACGTCTTCGTTTTGACAGTGTATATATTATGTATGTATGTTTGTTTAAATGTATGTATGTATGTATGTATATATGTATGTATGTATGTATGTATGTATGTATGTATGTATGTATGTATGTATGTATGTATGTATGTATGTATGTATGTATGTGTGTATGTATGTATGTATGTATGTGTGTATGTATGTATGCATGTATGTTTGTATGCATGTATGTTTGTTTGTATGTATGTATTTATGTACATGTAAGTATAAAGTATGTAAAACCCTCTAAAAAAAGTTCGGAAACTCAAGTTTCATCGATCATATCTCTCGTATTTTTTAATAAGAATACTCGAAATCGGTGTCACAATAAAGCCTCATTATATACCTTTCAAACGATGCATTATATGTAGCGATTATGCAATTGGGGCGATTGCAGTAGCCCAGAGAATAGGGGGAGGCAGGAAGTGAAATCTCGCAAAATGGCCCCAATGCATTCAATTACGATTGCTAGGACTGTGTTGACCAGTTTTCTAAAGGTTAACATTCTATTGAATGCTGCCACCCTTTCCATTCATCAAAATTGTTGAAATTTGATAACCATTTTAATGGAAATTATCTCTTCCTTACGATGGCATATTAATCGTAAGGATTTATGCAAATGGGGTGTGTGCAGCGAACCGGAATATGGAGATGGGTCGAGTGTGAAATCAGACAAAAAGATATGGAGTTGACAAAAAATCAGAGCGTTGCATTTTTTTTCGAGCTTTTTGGGAGGATTTTTTAGCATTTCAAATAAAATATTCATGATTTTAAATTGATATCAACGGAAAGCCCAACAACTCTTCTGTATGAAAATGTGACATTTATAATGATTTTTGTAAAGGGCGGCTGCAGGGAGATGAATAATGGGGGAGCCTCAAAAGTGACCCATTTCAAAACGCTCTGATTTGGTGTCGGTATCTGTATACCATTGTGTAGAGGATGTAATGCGACTTGAATGAGTTGGCCATGAATGAGAGGAATTCAATTGAAAACGCATGAATAGTGCCTTGAAATCAGAGCGTTTCAAAATGGGTCACTTTTGAGGCTCCCTCCCATTCATCTCCCTGCAACCGCCCTTTACAAAAATCATTATAAATTTCACATTTTCATACAGAAGAGTTGTTGGGCTTTCCGTTGATATCATATTTGATCATGACATATTTTATTTGAAATGCTAAAAATCCTCCCAAAAGCTCGAAAAAAATGCAACGCTCTGATTTTTTGTGAACTCCATATCTTTTGTCTGATTTCACACTCGACCCATCCTCCATATTCCGGTTGCGCTGCACACACTCCATTTGCATAATCCTTACGATTAATATGCCATCGTAATGAAGAGATATTTCCATTAAAATGGTATCCAATTCAACAATTTTGATGAATGGAAAGGGTGGCAGTATTCAATAGAATGTTAACCTTTAGAAAACTGATCAACACAGTCTTGCACTCGTAAATTGAATGCATTGGGGCCATTTTGCGAGATTTCACTTCCTGCTCCCCCCTATTCTCTGGGCTACTGCAATCGCCCCAATTGCATAATCACTACACATAATGCACCGTTTGAAAGGTATATAATGAGGCTTTATTGTGACACCGATTTTGAGTATTCTTATTAAAAAAATCGAGAGATATGATCGATCAAACTTGAGTTCCGAACTTTTTTTGAGGGGTTTATATAGTTCAAAAAGATGGTCTGCGTCGGTGTGGTGAATAGTCAGACAAAACATTAATAACACACACCGTAAGAAAACATAGTTTCCGAATTTTCGCCCATGGGGCTTCGTCAGGGTTTTATACGCACATACTCTACACAAATAAGAATGTTTATTTAATTATATTAGGAAAATTTTATTTTCTTCCTGTTTTGTGTTTGCAATCGCAGATGATGAACCACCAAAACATAACGGACTGTCCAGAGGACATATCTATAACTTATAACTTCGTAGAAACTCAACATATGTCACATGGACGCAGCCTACTGCCACGGATAACTCCGGAGTGGTTGACTCTAACTTCAGACTATGACTCCGGACACTTGTTTCCCATCAGGACAACGGCAGTGACCTAATACGCTACGGATGCATCAAGAAACACGGCAACGTGTACGTTCATGTTGTCACGGTAGAAGGTAAGCACAAGGTGCCATTTGAAAACCAACTTGGGTACTCTTACTAACAGTTAGGTGTTATGTTTTATATATCATGTTATCATTGTATATCCTGTAGATTCTAAACACCAGGTTTACAATTATGGGAACACATAAATCTTTGTACATACATACTTACATAAATACGTAACTATCATGTTTATTGAATTACGACAATTCCTAATTTTTTCTTACTTTTTGTGTTCAGTGTCACGGTAGTAGGTGAGTACAAAGGAGTGAAAGGATATCTTGAATCAACACTGGTAATTTACTATAGATTGACTATAGGTACCCAAATAAACCCTCAAAAAGTTCGGAACTCAACTTTGATCGATTATATCTATTTTCTTATGAAATCATAATGGTTATATTTGGTATCAATTGAAAGAGTGTGTATACTTCTTTAAAATGATACCAAATTCGTAAGCATCACGAGCACGAGGTATGCGCAGTATATTTGAGAATGGGGGGAATGTCAGAAGTGAAATGTAACAAAATGCGCCAACAAACTTCATTTGGAAGGTCTGGCACCCATATCACGGTCTTTCTCAAGTTCAAATTCTTTCGACGATGAATATCTTGACAATGAATAGATACAGTAACTGTTGAATATGGTGTCAGACAAAAGCCTGTTTAAATATCTTTCCCATGACACCTCACTTGGAATGATTATGAAAACCGGGCAGGTACAATGTAAGGTGAATATTGGGTGGATCGACACCAAAATGTAAACAAAATGCATTTGATTGTGTGAAATTGAAGGCGTTGCATCCAAAAACGACTTTTTGTGAAATTCAACATCATGTTGAAGCGTGTTAATTTGTCAATAAAATAATGTCCCATTCATAGTGGTTATGTGATTGAGGTGTGTGTAGTACCTTTAAATGTATGGGCTCAAAATGACACGTTGCAAGATCGACTTTCTACCGTTTGATATGTGGTAATAAGGGCATACCTACACGGTCAAAGATGGGCGCTAATATGCCAGTTCTGGCCAGTTTGCGTAGGTTTAGAGAAATTTGAATGCATTTTCAATACATCAAGTTTGTGAGTTTCCTGTACTGCACACTCACATTCAGCACAATCATTGCAAATGAGATATCATATTAAAGATAAATTAACGAGCTTTCCGATAGTGCAACACGGAATGATGATAGAGTTATGATTAATACAACAATATCTTACCGGAATCTTGAAAACAAGAAGCCACGGTCTTAAATTCATAGCATTAATAGACCCCATGTCCGTTTTTTTTACTGCACACACCCCCAATAGCATAATTATTACAGGTGAGACATGATTTTAAGGAAAAATAAACACGCTTTCCCATGATGTCAAAATTACTGATTATTATGCAATGTAAAACCTCAAAACATCTCCTCCAATAGTCGTTTTTTGATGCAACGCCTTCAATTTCACAAAATGAAATGCATTTTGCAACATTTCACTTTCGGCCCTCCCATATCAGCTGTACCATACTTAACCTGTTAATAAAATGGTTACGGACATAATTGTATTGCAATGATAGACACATCAAATTTGGTATCATTTTTAATTTGATAAGTTTAACCATTTGAACACGCTACAATCTTCGATACAACTTGACATTAAAAAATACGAGACAAGAGTCAAATTTCCCAATTGAATACTTTCGGCCCATTTTGCGACATTTGACTTCTGACCGTCCTCCATTCTGAAACGCACTGCGTATTCCCTGATTTGAAATAAATGACAAATAATGTACCATTTTAAAGGAAATCATCATGCATTACAATGCAACTAAAAGAAAAAAATACAATTTGAAAATAAGAGTGATATATTCGATCAAACTTTTTGAGGTGTTTAGTATGCTAAACTCGTTCAACATGTCACAGATTTAAACAGTTTGTGTTAATCTCCAAGAGATGGATGATGAGGGAGCAGTGCAAGATTTATGCCGGTGGGGAGGGGGTCCGAGGTTTACCATACGGAAGATTCTGTCACCATTTACCCCTTGAATGATTTATGGCCCTAGATCCTCAAGCACCGATCTTTACTGGCTGCCCCAATCATGCCAATGGTATACCTGGTATTCCAATTCTGGAACACAGTCATTATCATATGGACGCTGCCTATACTGCCAGGGACAAACTCTGCGTCTGGGACGGTTAGTTTAACTTCAGACTATATTCCTGGGAGACATGTTTGGACATCGGGACAAGTCAACGACAGTGACCTATACCGCTACGGGTGCATCGGGGAAACGTGTACGTTCAGTGTCACGGTAGAGGATTAGTACAAGGTGACATCTTAATTAAACGCGTGTACTTTACTAAAAGTTACGTTATCCGGGCTTATATGAGTATACATTCCCGCACATGCCTCTATTAATTTCTATTTTAGAAGGGGGGTGGGGGAGGTAGGGGTGTGCTGATGTATTAATTGCCCGAAGTTTTTATGACCAATACTTTTTAATATTTTGTTTTAATCTAATTTTCAAGCACCGATAATAAATAGCTGTCCCTCTGGTAAAAGTGGGAAATCCAATTCTGGGAACACTGTCAGTATCACATGGACGCCGCCTACTGCCAAGGACAACTCTGGGATGGTTTACTCTAGCTTCAGACTATAATCCTGGAGGACTCCTTTCCCATCGGGACAACGACAGTGACTTATACCGCCACGGACCCATCGGGAAACACTGCAACTTGTATGTTCAGTGTCACGGTAGAGGGTAAGTACAAAGCGACATTTTATATTTACACGGTTACTTATTTACTAAAAGTTAATTTATCTCTTAGATCATTACATCCCGTATATAATGTACAAGCTAATACGTGGTTTATATCAGGTATCCGAAAACTAAATTATGTAACTTGTTTACAAATGTAACAAATCTACCCTGCACTGTTTGTATTAACTTTAATAATCTCCAAGATGGGGATGGATGGATGGGTAAACATGCAAGTTTTTTCGGCTGGGGATGGGGTGGAGGGGTCTGAGGTTTACCATGCCTGAATATTCATTCACATATTGTTCCATATGTTACCCTAGATCCTAAAGCACCGGATATAACTGGCTGTCCCTCGGATATAACTGAGAACTCAAATTCTGGGAACCCAGTCAGTATCACATGGACGCCGCCTACTGCCACGGACAACTTTGTCTCTATGGTTACTCTAGCTTCAAACTATATTTCTGGATACTTGTTTCCCATCGGGACAACGTCAGTGACCTATACTGCTACGGGTCAATCGGGATTGACTGCAACTTGTTCGTTCAGTGTCACAGTGGTTGGTAAGTACAAGGTGACATGTAAAGTCAATGCGGGTATTTAATTATAATTCATATTCTCATTTTTCTTCTTCTGGTCAACTACCTAGTTAAATTCGAAGATTCTTGCAGATGTTTCAGTTCCTTACAATCAGGAGGTTCCGGCTCCGAAACCCGAAAAAACTCTATTTTCTTTGCTTTTTCCTCATTTATACAATTTCTTGTCAGTTTCCCTATATTTGAAATAACTTGTGAAAAGGCCACTTCCTTGATTCCTTATCCGTAGGGTTTGTGTCAAGTTTATAGCAGCTTGTGACCATCACGAGCATTATAAACAAAGGTGTTACAGGCACCAACACCATGCAGCACTACGACTTTCTAGAACTCAGTCGGTAGTCTGGTAGAGCACCCAGCAATCTGCAGGTCTCTGGATCGAATCCCGGAAAAACTATTCATTTATGCTGTATATGGCAGTCAAGGTTAAAGGTCAAAGGTCAGCCCTTGAAATGCATTAAAAGGCCATTTAAGTTATGTAACTGAAATCTATAAGAACATTAATTTGTATGTTCTGACATATGTCTGAAGAAAATAAAACATGGTGAGATTAAGGTCAGGGGTCTAAGGTAAAAGTTTAATATGTAGCTAAATTTCCATATTAATGTAACAAAACCGTTTAATCCATGTAAAAAGAATGTTTCAATTAATTACTTCAATATATTCTGGCCATCACTTTCTAAATGATAACAAGCGTATTAAAGGGGTAGTTCAGTTTTGGTAGAGAGGGCGCTGCACATCACAATTTTGTTGTGAGGTAATGAAAAACTGAGTGTCGAATTTGAGAGAACATGCTATTTTAATGGCAGAATAAACTTTATTTGGTCAAAATCGGCCCAGAAACGGCTGAAATATCAATTAATATATCTGATCTTATAATTATTTGTGCCCCAAATAATTAGATGAATTTTTCAAAAAAAATTAAAAAATGCATACACTTTTTCAAAAATGTTCAAAAGCGTTTTTTAAATAGTTGTTGATGGTCTCTCTATTTAATTATGATTTCAATAAAACACTACATGCATAATTTTGTATGAAAAATGGTTAAAACCAATGCCTTTAACGAGAGCGCCCTCATATTTTTTGACATGAATATTTCTAATTTGAACACATGCGTACAGTTATGCCCCAACTTAATCATACACCATAATCATTGCTACATTGACTCTTTTTCTTCGGTTACTACTGGGCAGATATGAATAAGAATTGCCCTAATTACTTCAGGTCGGTACCTATCAAGCCACATATGGGCAACTCCAGCGTCACGGACATTACAAATCAGAGAATTTTCATGACTTTCCAATGCCACTACTAATTCATACCTCTAACTAATGTCTAACTTTTATTTTGATTACAAAACAATATCCTAGTTAAGTATGCAAAAAAAGTTTCAGAACATTTATCCAATTCGTTACTGAGTAATTCTGCGAAATGTGCGCCGTCACGGACATTACAACTTTTGGACATGACTTTTTGCATCCATATACATCTTTGCAAAAGTCTGTGAGTTCTGAGACCTCACAAAGGTGATTTATGTATTTAATTATAGACAAGGCAATGATGAATTGAATCCAAGTTGTTTTGGGGGAAACGGGCCAGGCATATGTGATCTAGACAACAAAACGTTGCGTCACGGACATTACATTTTCAGCGTCACGGACATTACACTTTTGTCCACTTTTTCTAAACTCAGAAATAACCCGCAAAAAATGCTCCATTGTGCATGACACTTTTTTAATTGTACATTTGATATGTAATCAAACAGTTTTGAGAACAAAAATTATATTTCAATTTTGTTTTCAATTAGCAAAACATTATTTTTAAAATATTAATAATTTTTTACAAATTATTGTAAAATTTGAAATTTTTCAACAGAATGTGCAGTAAACCAAATGTTCAACTATAAAAAAAAAATTATACATTTTTAATGAGGTACAATGCGGTTTTGTGCCAAAAAATGGTAAAATCTAAAAAAAGTTGTGTACATCATGGGCATAATATACTAATAATACACTGTCTAGAGTGCATTGTGTAAATTCATTGCACTCGAGGCTATGTTATCTGTGCGATGTGCACGAGGCAACGCCGAGTGCGCATGCGCACAGCTAACATAGCCGAGAGTCCATGCATTTACACAATGTACGATAATAAGACTGTTGTATTATTAGTTTTATAAAACTAAGCTCAACCACGGATTGTTTCATTTTGCTGGATTATTGAAAACAGACTCGCCACAATTAGTAACCCAGTCTATCTACTCTCTAGAGTGTGAATTTGTTAAGGAATTTACAAAATTAATCATCACTTCTGCACTCGCTTCACTGAATTTGACTCTAGATCAATCAGTCGCCGAAAATCAGAACATTTTCTAGTTAAAAGTGAGAATTATCAAAGAATTGTATGCATTCCCATTCCAGGACTTCCCAATATCAAACCACATACCGTATAATTTACGAAATTGCACACATTTATTTACTACAGAACAGATAATTTACAAAATGAAGCAATTTCCATCATATTTTTATCACTTTCGCAAGATCGTCTTCGATCGAACAATGTAAACAAGCATTGTGACGTCACAGCCGTGCAAAAAGTTGCGCAACCAAAACGAGTAATGCATGGGGTTGCACCCTGTTTTGCACGGTCGTGCATGTTTGTGGAAATTTAATGAATAGTCACGTGACAGGATTTAACCTATCACGTTACAGAATTCACCAGGGCTGTTTTATAACACATGGAAAATCATGGACTAATGCCCGGCGCAGACAGAGCCGACTCGACTGGTTGTCATTCCGATCGGCTCAGTTTTCAGTGCCTCGCGACACACATTTTGCCAGTCGAGAGACAGTCGGATGCCAGTTGGGGCCGATTCAACAAGATAAATCTGCTCCGACCGACCGGGCCCAACTCTAGCCTGATTGAAACCAGTCGGGTCGGGTCGAGTCGGCTCTGTCTGCGCCGGGCTTTAGAGTATAATTTTTGCAATTTGATCATACTATATGAGATTTAACCATCTCTTTCTCCTCCCAGTAAGTTATAGTCAAGTCTTTATTGATTATTGAGACATGCATGTTCAAATTAAGCAAGGAATTTAGTTTTATAAATAGTTCAGAGTACTGACTCAAAGTTCACTATCTGATTAACGATACAATTTATTAAAACTTGAACCAGGAAGGTAGTAGTCCCCCTGTTACTTGGGATTATCTTATTTCTTGGCTAAAGTAAGACATTTACATAAGAAAATAATGCTTGATATTTTGTTGCTCTGCTTTTTTATACTTTTCACTGTGTATGTAATGTCCGTGACGCAGCCGTGACGTAATGTCCGTGACGCCATTCTGGACAAGCCATCAAATATTTTAGTAAATGCTCTTGATATACTTTATGATATAACATTCTAGCTTTGCAAATGAATTTTGAATTAAATTGAATTAGGACTTCTGCTTCTACAAAAACTTTTATATCTAAAACGTCACGGACATTACACATCAATGTTGTAAGAATCAAGATTTTATCCAATAACAGTTTTCAAAAAGTAAAGATTTTTACACAATTTCCTTTTCTATGATGTTAAAACAAAGCATAAACAAGACATTAGAAGTAGAATTATTGTTCTGAAGTGATCCATATTTTTAAATTTGATTTCACAAACAACAGATGCAAATTTCATCATTTTTCGGGGTAATACATACAATTTTTGTCCCAACTTCAATGGCCCCAAAAAAAATATTCTGCATTGAATTTCAAACTTTTTTCCTTTAGTCATCAAAATATGGTCCTTCCTCATTACTATCCAGTAGTTAACAAGGCTGTCCCATGAGTTTCATTTTTCCATCCTTGGGTGACATTTTTCGTGGAATTGCCCATATAGCTAATTATAGTTTCACCTCATTTGCATAACAATACACAATGTTGAGTGTATTAATTCCACGTATGTCCACAAATATTCATAACCCTCAATCGTCTCATCATTGAACTGATGTTAAGGAAAAATGAAGTTAATTTTACCAGTTGTTTGGTCGTGTATCCTATTTTACAACGTTTTTAGGACATTTCATGACCAGGACGATTCAACAACATATTCTTAAAATCTGAAACACTCTTTTCACCGCAGAGCGAAATCCATCATGATTATAAAACATCCGCAACCGAAAATCACATGTATTATTTACATCACCATGGAAGCCGATACTTACAAGCAACATTTAACAACGTAATTTGACTAATTGCTGCCGTTATTGTATTTAAAAAACGTAATAATTACGGCAAGAACGTAATAGATGACAGCTCTACTATACACAATGTATGATGTAAGGGTAGGTACTGACACATTGTGCTACTGATTGGTGGGGGGAGGGGATTAAAGAACAGTAACACTATCGAGGGCCTACTTAATGTACATATATTGTAGTATTTATGTTACTTGGGTATGTTATAATATTTGTTCCCATTTTCACAAATTATTAGGGGGATGTGCCCCCGGCATGCCCCCACTCCCTTCACTACGCTACTAAATAACAAAGCATAATTTATGCGCGTGTGTGTGTATGAGGGGGAGCACATAACTTACTGGGGGCATGCAAGCTCTATAATTCTTGATTCTTTCTTGTCAATTTATTGGGGGGGGGGGGGGGGGGGGCGTGCCCCCTGTACCCCTTGGACCCAGTGCCCACAGATATACATTATTTCATTATCTGTCGCCTTTGTGCCATATTTAGAAACATACATGCTTTAAGACATTGTTCTAGTGTTATCACCCAACATAGATGGTGGTCATTTTGGAATATGGTCACCATAATATCGCACAATAAGTGACCATTGACCTTATGACCCATAATTATATTCACGACATTTCTTTCTCAAGGTACATACATGTTTCATGTTTGCTGCCAATTTGTCAAATGGCTCTCAAGATATGCCAACAAATTAGTCTATTTGCATATATTAGTTTTGTGACCTTTGACCTTTTACCTCTCGACCTCAAAATCTCACCAGATTATCGTCGTGCAAATCGGCCCTCCAGTTCTTGTGATATAGTATACAAATATACAATGACACTCGAGGATCTAGCTAAAACTATTCGCATCGAAGGAACATCAAATAGTACTGTTCTCCCGAGGGCCATCGGCCCGAGGGAGAATGGTACTATTGTTGTTCCTGAGTGCGAATAGTTTAAGCTTGTTCCGAGAATGAGTCATTGTATATTTGTTTTATATCCCTTCGACCTGTATTGTTCAAATAAAATTAAAGTATAATATAAAGAAAAACAAACCATTGATATTATTGATATAAAGGAAAACAAATCATTGAACATGGCACCATCACTTACTGTGTTCTGTTTGTGACACTGGCCCCCTTTGCGTAATATTCCTAACGCAGAGCGCGTATTGCGCTACCTTTCCATTCATGAGTACGCGCATTAACAACTATTGCGCACCCAAATGCCAAACACGCGCAGCAATGTGAATAATTAACATGTATGATTGAATGGGGAAATAAATTACACATACACACACACGGTGTGCATGTGCCATAGTGCAGTGACCGCTGCAATTTAATTGTCGAATGACGAATTACTGTCACGGCCACTGAAGATCAACGATGCAAATTGTGCCCCATTTTCGGAAGTTATGCATTCGAATACCGCCATGTTATGAAATGCATCTCTAGAATATTCTTTGGAACTTATTGATATTCACGGTAACAATATTCTGTATTTTTGGTTTAATTACTCTTTAGAAAAGCTGGTCGAGCATCTATCGCAAGCTAAAACAAGACATCCGCTCGCTGAGAGGTTGTTATAACACGCATCTCTACACCTGAGCGGGCAAAAAAATCTATGATCTTGCTTTGTTTGTTTTGTTTTTATTTATTTTGTTTGGGGGGAGGGGGGACATAGTACCTTTTTTCCGGGGGAAAAGGTAAACTATGCGTGACGTCACAATACAAAGGGTACTATTCACCGGGAAACGTCTTTTCTAGTCAAAACTATTCTTTTTCTTGTTGTGTACACTCCTAATGCAACAATCTTACGAGAAGGGATATAATACTAAACATGTACAAAATGGCAGCCAGTTTGAAAAAGGGCGCACATGGCCAACAGGGGCTAGTTCCAAGGTGGCACGATATTCAAATTTGCTTAGAATGGTCTAGTCTACAAATGTTGGCGTTTTTATCATAAAGTGCACGGTCGATCAGTTAATCTGCCCCATTATTATATCATTTTACAGTTCATTTGTTTTTTAACCCTTCATGAATTTCGGCTGACTGTTTCCTTATTCTTTTCTACACCACCAACTAACATTGCACCATATTACCACTCCACAAATAACTACCACATCTTCTAACACTACATCACAAACTACCACTACATCACTAACTACCACTATACCACCACACTACAAACTTCCACTACATCATGAACTACCACTACGACATACCAAAACATCAACAACTACCAACAAATCACAAACTAACACTACATCACAAATTACGACTACACCACCAACTACCACTACATTACCAACTACCAAAACATAATCAACTACAAATATACTACGAACTACCACTACCTCAACTACCACTATACCACAACCTACCAATACATCAATAATAACAACACATCACAAACTACCACTACACCACCATCTACCATTACATCATCAACTACAACTGTACCACTAACTACCACTGCCTCAACTACCACTAAACCACCCACTACCACTACATCACTAACTACCACCTCATCAAAAACTACCATTACATCATCAACTACCACTACACTACCAACTACCACTACATCAACCACTACCATCACCCACTAACATTACTTACTAAACTATTACTACATCAACTACAACGACATCACCGACTACCACCTCATCACCAACTATCATTACACCACTAACTGCCACTACACCACCAACTACCACTGAATCAACATCCACTATACCACCCACTACCACTACAGCATTAAATACCAATATAGCAGAAAAGGAGACTGGAACTACCAACAGCACATTGACGGCAACAGTGACAGTTCTCTCAAAAAGCAGACGTAGGCGAGACGTGGTCTCTATCTCAAACGGCGTAGTTCAATCAGCGAGGATTATGGTAAGACATTGTGGTGAAAGATTGTTACGGGTGAATTATCAATTACATTTTCACAATCCTCTAAACTTACTGAGCTCTAGCCGTTCTCACATACCTCCCTGTTTTCGGGGTAACCTCGCTACTCATAAGGATTTGTTTTCATATGGATCACTATTCATAACGGTATAATTTCCCTATAATGAAAGACCGCTATTCGTAAAACGAGAAGGGGTCGCTATTCATAAAAGCATAATGATCGCTGTTCATAATACAGAGGAAGGGTCGCTTTTCATAATACAAATTGAGGGTCTCTACTCATCAGCATCGCTTTTTATGATACGAAATCTAGTCGCTATTCATAAACATGAAGAAGGGGCGCTATTTATTATTCATACTAGCTGTACCCGCGGAAATCCGCGGGTTTTTGTGAGAGAGAGGCGATGATGACATAACGATACTTTAAATCTTTACTATTCCCAGAGTCATAATTTAAATAGTATAAGACAAAATAAACACGGGCGACTCAATCCCGTCCCACAACCCGTCGTTGGACGGGGCCCCGACGCATTAGGGTCCCGTCAAACGATATCTGGCCAATGTGATAGACATATGCACACTATCACGGTGGTGTGGTAGCTCATTTTTCAATCTAGTTGGGTGAACAATTATAAACACATATTTGGGTAGATTCAAGCATAACCGTATTTAATTTGCAGAGGTACTGCACTATGGGATCATTTTTTACAATAGTCTTTTAAAACCGATTTGACAGAATCTGTCTTTCATTTCGTGTTTCTGTCCGTAATTCTAGCATTCATTTCTGTAAATGTGTATGTGTATACTATTGGAAGTGATTTTAGTGACTTGTACATTCCACAAAAAATTAAGAGAACAGTCGTTTACTTTATTAAATATGTTTTATAACTCTTTAAAACGTCACGAAAAGCAGCAGGCTGAATTGTCGTATGGACGCTGTGCAGATATTGGGCCCCCTACGTCGGCGGTGAAATCTAAGTGCTGTTTGGTGCTTCGGCTAGAATGCCTACGCGCATTCTGTGACACTGGCTTGTAGCTTTATGGCGGTCCTACTAATCACCGCGAACACCGTGAATCACTACGAAGCACTACGAAATCACTACTAAGCACTACTAAGCACTACGAAGAGCAAAAAGATAGCATTTGGAGCGCATGTAGAAGTAGATGAGCAAAAATGCAAAGTGATGTTCACCAACTCCTTGCACTTGTACACTGTTTCGACGATCAATTGGATAATTCAACATCTGAACACTTCAATCGTAAATATCATTTTAACGAAAGGGAAAGTCTGGCAGCTACCATAGTCTACCTCTACGTGCGCGCATTAAACGTAGTTTTTAGTACAGGGCGCTCTTCGCAGTGCAATCTTCGTCTTCGTAGTGCCTCGTAGTACTGCGAAGACATGCTCTTCGCGGTGCTTCGTAAGGGTATCGTAGTGCTTCGTAGTGTGCTTAGCAGTGCTTCGCAGTGCTTCGCAGTGCTTCGCAGTGCTTCGCAGTGCCTAGTACTGATCCTTGGCGATTAGTAGGACCCGCTTTATGGTATATAAAAACCAATTTAAAAGTGGTTAAGAATCATTTTAAAACTTGGTTTATACAAAGAAAACAATATTTCTCGACATCTGATACGCATGAAATCCAACAAATATAAGCAAGTATTTTAAATAAATGTATTAAACATCTCGTCGAATACAATCCAGAATTCATACACGAAATATAGGATTATGGGACCGAACGGCGCTTGGAATTGGTGCATCATTCCCGGCCCGACGCCGACGGAGGCGGTCTACAGACTCTAATACACTCGTGAGACTTGCTGTACACGGTACATGTGACTGGGTATAGGCAGAATCGGGACAGAAACACTCCCGTCAATCAGTCATTTCCTTCCTTATTCCAAAAAAAAAAATTATACTGTTGTACTCACCAGATGTGATTGATTTTCTCACCTAACTTTGCAGATCGTTCAGGATTCCCCGGTCAAAATATCGCGTCATGTATCACTTTACATACACAACATACGATCTTGTTTTGGTCGGAAGCCAACAATTCGCAAGCAAATTACGATAGTCTTAATTCAGGCGCACACAGCGGCACACGTGTTATTTCCGATTTGACAGGCATACGATAATGTGTGTAAGTAATTTACAACGTATCGATTCCAGGCTGAACAAAGACTACATAATGAAAGGTCATTTCAGCAACACACTTTTCACGGTACTTCCGTCGCAAGCATGTGCGATGATCAGCGCTCGACGCGACTGCATGGCAAATGAACGTGGAATATTGGCCGATTCATAACTGACCACTGGTCAAACTGACCCCGACCTGACCCAGACCACAAACCTCTATGGGTCATCACCAATCACTACCCAAAGTTTGATGTTGGTGCCTCAATGCACTACGAAATGCATAGATGGACAGACAGACAGACGTGATCGGCTACTTTAGTATAGTAGATGGGGGTCACTATAATAATATTAAAAAGGTCGCCAGTTATAATATAAAACTAACGAATGGGCTTCTTGTGATATAGTCAAATCTATTACCGAGGTGGGCTCGAAATGACAACAGAGCGACACCCCTCTGGTCACATCTGTCTAGGTCAACCGCGATGACGTAGAGAAGTTAACCTTGGAGGCTTCAACAATCGCGTCACTCCTCCATCTTGGCAGGTGACTTGCGCGCGATAAGTGGGCCTTCTAGTTATAAACGGGTTGGTTTGTTTATTCATAATTCTATGGCATTCTGGTTTGTTTATTCATAATTCTATGGACTTCACCAATCATCATCCTGTGAAGCGCTTATTAGATTTGATCATGCTTATGAGAACAATGGGATCCATGGTAACGTATGCATATGAACTTGGTTTCTTAACCTCGATTTGGTCAAAGGACTAAACCTGAAATGAAGTAGCCAGAGCGGCAATGCCTGAACCGAATGCGGACGAGAATGGGACGGTGTAAGCTTAGGTCAACATGGCAAGATGGGGCTTTGCCCCTGACGGAGACACTAATGCGAATGCGGAGAGAATCAGACGAACCACATCCTACAGTGCGGCGGGACGGCTTGCATGGATGACGACCTGTTCCTCGTTAATGAGATGACCATCGCAGCCATCGAGAGATTGAACAACTTTATTTAGGAACTGTATCTTTTATCTTGATCTAATTAAGATGACACGAACGAACCTCGATCCGGTGACGATGCTGTGAACTACTCTGTGATTGGTTCATGTATTAAGTAACCCACATTGCAATTATGATGACGAAGAGAAGCAGTCGTTCCGGTCTACAAAAATCACCTGCATTGTGGCAGAGTGACACCCAGTGGGGCCAAGCTTTTGGATTGAGCTGTTTAGAAATTTGAAGATTATAAAGTGCAAATTACAAGCACCTTGATGCAACCCTTAATGAATTCACAATGGGGGTCCAGGGGGCGGTGCCCCCGGAAGCTTTTGGATTCTCGATATGCAGAACAAAATATGTTGTCCAGATTCAAATAGGAATTAAATATAGTTAGCTATTAATAGCTCAATTTAATTGGGCATAGCGGCGATAGTTCCTGAAAAAAATACTACTATACGTGTAAAGGTGACAGGGTCAAGTGACTAGGGGACGCAGCCCACGGAAGCTTTTTAATTTTGTTGATATACAGAACTAAAGATGTTGTCCGGATTAAAAAAGGAAACATAGTTAGCTACTGTATTAAATACTGTATATAGATATGTACTTATCTAAATTTGAGCGGGCATAGCGTGAGTTCTGAATAAAACTAATATACGTGCACAGGGGAGCGGGTCAAATTACTCTAATGAAGGTCCAGGGGGCGCAGCCCCCGGAAGCTTTTGGTTTAGGACTTTTTGCTGTACATAACTAAATAAGCCAGTTCGGAGTTAGACCATGGAGCTTGGGTGACCGTCAGAGGGCGTAGTCCGATGTTCCATCAACACTGATCAACGTACAGAAAAGTATGTCATATTACCGGATAATTTTAGTTTGACAGCATAAAACAAACATTAGATGCATAAAATCAAAGTGGAAATTATACGAGTAGTTGCATAAACTAATAAAGAACACATTTGATGTAAAGTTTACTCAAGAATTTACCGATTTTTCTCCATATCAACTTTCTTGTAATCATCTTTCAAGGCTGGCGATAAGCATACTATTTTTTCTACATGTTGCGGTCTTCAAAACAAGAAAGTCCGTAATCATTATCAATTTATACAAATTGTGGATAACATGAACGAAATTTTGTTTGCATTTGCTAATAAATGGAGAGAGAAATCAGCCGGCAAAAAACTCTTTTTACGTTGGATAGTGCAGCAATCGGAAGACGATTATATATTTCCGCACAATACTACCCTGTGCGGCGTGCTAGCCAGGCCAATTAGCAAGGCTCGGTGAAATTATTAATCAATAAATAGCATCATTACACGTGAATAACACATTCTATCAAACCGGTTCTTGTTCTATGAAATAGTACATATTATGCTATTAATCTTTGATGTGGTGAATACAAAAACGATGGGCTGATTTTGATCCAGAACCATTTCTTAAAAACGTAAACAAAAAAGTTGCATTCAATTGCACGTGTAACTTCATCAATTCTCACGATCGATGGAACGTCGACCCGGCCGGAGGTCTAGATCGGAAATTACGCGCATGCGCAGATTGTAACTACGAACTGGCTTATACAAATATTATGTCGTCCAGATTCAAATAGGAATATATACATGTAGTTAGCTATTCAATAGTTAGATATATAGTAAGCTACATTTTAGTGAGAATAGCGAGAGTTCCTGAATATAACTAATAATACGTGTACAGGGGACCCGGTCAAATTACTATAATGGGCAGAATTAACACTCTCAAGATGTGGTTTAAATTGTATCAACTTTCACATGATGAATGATAAGGACAATGTCCCTTTACTTTAATATTTAGATATAGGGCAATTCCACGGTAACGGAAGGACATTCAGACGCAATTTTTAAAATTAAATCACATAATTCCAGATCCTGCTTTTGATTCATCATTGTAAATTATATTTCTGAGACTCTTGGTGGGACACCTTTGATTTACTATTTTTTAATTTTTTTTTTAACATTACGTTTATTAAATATGGACACTAATGAGGCCGGTAACGGAAGGAGGACGGCAAAACGGACATGGATTTTCAAGTTCTTTAGTTATGATCAAATCTCTGTGAAGTTAAGAGGACTATTATGTTATATTGGCTCATAGTCTAACCCTAATGTTCAAAGAGTATTACAACACTTATTTGAAAAAATATGTTTATTGGTATATTAATTACAAGAAGTTTATTGCTTCACTGTTCGGTAACGGAAGGACAGTAACGGAAGGACAGAGGTTTTGATTCATTAAAAATATACTTTAGGGCTCTCAAAAGACTGAAATTGTCACCTGAACACACATTGTGATATTCAATCACCCAATTTGGTACCTTAAAACAGAAAAATACCAGAAAGGAAAGCAAAAAATGAAGAAAATCTAGAAATAGGTACTGTGTAGTCCCATGTGTATAGGTTCATGTATGGTGTCTGTTTCTCCTATCAGGAGACGCCCAATATTTTTTTGATCATGTAAACTGATAGATAACATTACGAGATCATGATTTTTTAAAAAATAATCCAGACAAAATTCACAAGATCAGAAATAATCCTCATTTGATTTTCCCCTTTTGGCTCATTTGGCGTGGAATTGCCCTATAGCCTATATTTGAATCCCAAATATTGATGTGTGTGTGTGTGTGAGTGTGTGTGTGGGGGGGGGGGGGGTGATAATACAGGCCACCCCACCTCAAATATCGAGGGGGATATATCTCCCACCCCCCCCCCCCCCCCCCCCGTGATCGACGCCCATGATTTAGTAGAACACAATCTATTATCTTTGAATCAAGTTACCTATTTCGTGTGAAATTTATCAATATTTCAATTTGATTTATCAGATTAAAGATAATTGCCATAACATACCACGAGTAATTGATGCAACCGTTATTTGATTAAAAAACATGTGCTTTTCTAATTCAATTCAATGGCTTTTACATCAAATTACCCATTTCGTTGCATATTTGATTTATTTGATATTTAACTGTATTCTTATCAGGTTAAAGATTCATTTCATATTTATCAAATATTAGAATGAGATTGTCTTGTTTTTGCAAAAAAACATTCCATTGGTAATTGATGCAACCGTTATTAAACCAAAACACACACATTCAATGACATTAATTAATGGTTCCTCTTTCATTTCATATTGATGAAATATTAAAATTCAATTTTCGTGTTTGCCTTATTAAAGAAGATTATAGAAGATTCAAGATTGAAGGTTGAAGATAACTGCAAAATATCCCTCGGTAATCGATGCACGTTAATTCACAAACAAATTTTCAATGAAGAAAATTCTTGTTAAAACTGCATGATTATTATCTTCTAAAAAATCGCCAATGAAAGTCAAATGGAGCTTAGCTTTCAATCATAGCAGAATCTTTTTAAGGGTAGAAATTACAGTTTTTACATGAAGACTTCATACTATACATGTATGTTTATTATAACGACACATGCACATTTGTGGACGGAGGAGAAATAAAACAACTTAAACAACAGAGAGTCGGGACTGTTTAAATAGCCAATCAAACTAGGCTGGAACTGAACAAATTAATGTACATGGAAACTGGCTAAAGTCCAAAAAAGTATATAATGTGGATTTGAGATGAATGGGTAGGAGATATGGAAAACCTGTGAAACAGCATACAGAGTGTGATAAAGAACATGTAGACAATACACAAAGATGGTGTTGGAGTGCATACAATTAACTACTTTATTTCAAATTTATCAAATATTAAGATTGGATTTTCATGGTTGATTTTCATGATTTGATTTTCAGGTTCAAAATAACTGCAAAAACATCCCTCTGGTAATTGACGTTATTAAACAATTTTTTTAAAAATTACATTTAATGACTTTACATAAACAATTCATGTCACATTAATCAAAATTAATGTTAACATTTAATTTTCTCGTTTGCCTTATCAGGTTGCAGATAATTGCAAGAACATCTCTGGAGTAATTGATGCAAGCGTCAGTGTTATATCGGCGCGGAACGATACTATCAATGAAATCGAGGCGGTCATGTTGATCGAAATGACACACGAGGAAAAGCTCTCGATCACGATGCTGCAAAATGAAGTCACTTCAACCATTGGAAATCTAGACGGAATTACGTTATTGAGTTTAGAGATAGGTAATGCTCTTTTCTTTACAATACTAGAAGTAAATGGAATTTCGCACACATAGAAGTGATCATGATTACTACTTCAGCATGTTCAGGGGGTGATTCATAAAGACAGGTTTAAAGTTATGGTATAGGGCATTTTGTAGCCTTCGAATAACATTTTACCATAAGCAAAATTGCACAAATGTAAGACTTTTAAAGGGATCTAGTAACTTTGTTGACAAGTGCAACAAGTGATGCGTGGTTAATACATTGTGTATTGGTAGGATCTGATTATGTCCAGAAAGTAGTGTATGAACATATCAAGTTAAGTGGATGTTATTCGGCCGAGAAATTAGCGAAAATGCAAAGTGATATTCACATACTCATTGCACTTACTGTGTACACTGCTGAGAAGGTCCCGTAGATATTTTCGTATTCGAACACTTCAATCTTAAATATATTTTGAACGAAATGGAAATTTGAAACACCGAAACCTGTCCCATGATTTTATTGTTAATACGAATAAAACAAGGTATCAGTGAACTGGTAGCATTCCAATTGGATTTCGAGGATTTGGACAATGTTTCTAAATCCCTTTAATGCATTTGACATCAAGAATATATTAACACAACATAACATAACCTTGATAGTAGAAAATTATCTAGATGATTTATAATTACATTTGATGGTGTGTTGACAAACATTTTATATTAATATTTTAATATTATAATTAATATTATAATTAATACTTACAGCTTTCCATACTAAAGTCAAACTTAGAATTAAACTTAGATTATTAATACAGATGTCGCTGTGTACAGCAGTCGGAAACGTTATTATTATATTATGTTTGCCAAACTGCATGTACGACCCAACGGAGAAAAATACCCGTGACCATGCATGTTGATCGAAAAGACAAACGGGCTTCTTTTAAGTTGATGTCTCTGCAAATATTGCCACCACATATACTACAGCAACGGTTGAGAATATTTTGAACCAGTCACAATATTACTATACGTATAACAGCATCATTCATTGTATCAGTCGTGCCAGCTAGTGGTTGAGCATAGGGTTTATGACGAAGGGGAAGTGCGGGTAGTATTTTCTGAATCCGTTTACCTTTTATCTGTTTATGCGTTGATTGTCTTTGTCAAATTATTGGGAACGGGGGCACGTCGGGTTATGGGACACTGCAGATCGCCAATACATTAGTGTCGCTCTCCGTGGCGTAGGGACAGTAAAACCCATTGAACATTTGCAACGAATATACATGACTTTTCGTTCTCCCTGTAATTTTGTTTTTGTATTTGTCTAAGTTGTCGCTTCTGATCCCGATTCACCAAACACCCTGGTGATCATCATCGTCCCAATTGGTACCGGCATACTCCTCATCATTATTGCCTTCGTTGTGACGGGGATGGTTATATACAGGAAGCGTATCAGGGAGCACCATGGCATCCATGCAAGTTCGCATCGGCAAGATCAGCGTAAACGGAAGGGTTCCAAGCGCCGTGGACATGGCAGAAAGGTGGTCCTTCCTGGTTTGGAGAACAGCAACCAGATGCTCGTTAACTGGAGACAACCTGGCATGCCCGAGTACACCGAAGAGGTGGCTACATGAACGGACCGAAAGCCTCGCCTATCGGCTCAAATAATGTGCTGAACGTGAGTAATTAATTATTTACAATATTTGCTCTGATATCATGGATAGGTACTCAGGCGTGGTTTGGTATGATGGATATTTAACTCGCATCGCTGGATATAACTTCAAGATGGATGTTAATAAAGACAAACCGCATGTCATATGTTTGCCCATGCAAGTATGCTTAAGAAATCATTTAATAGAGATCTTAGACACGCATTCCCGGGCATGGTAGAAGGATGATCCTTCTAGGTAGCGTAGAGCGGTGGATTGGTAGTGGGGGGGGGGGGGGGGGGGGGGCGCCGAAGGGGGGGGGGGGGGTGGTGGGTACAAACAAATTATCGGGGCACTTCTTAATATGTTTTTCTATATTTTGGTTTGTAATTGTTTTGTTATTGTTTGTTTACATTATTGAGAGGACGTGCCCCCGTGCCCCCGTAACAAATTATTGATGCTTGTATAAGTTATACAGTACATGAGTAACGTACAGAAACTGAAACAGAATTCTGCAATCAGCAGTGGCAGTAAAGCTTCATTTAGTCGAAGCTTGTGTTTGTTAATACACATACCGCTTTGAGCATAACTTTATAGTTATGAAAGAACAATTTCTTTACAATTGTACGTGCGTGATTATTTCCAATTAAAAGGGATGCACGAACATTACTTAGAGCTTCCTCGTTTCTCTTCTACCGTGTTGTTTAGCTTATGGTAAGAGAAGAATAAAATAGGGTTAAAATGCCCCTTTAGTATGACGATATCTATCATTCAGTTCAAAAGTGTTTATGAACGGTCATAAACCTTATAAACGTCATTCGGTAATTCGGTGTAAAAGCTGACGCATATTTTCGCTTTTTCAACCAGGAAATACTTGTTCTTTTTCAATGAAACTTTCACACATCATTCGGACATATCTCACAATGGCTTTGGTACAGGATTGTAGTCTCAAATGTCATTTCGGGCAATATCTGACACTTTACAGGTGCACCTTTAACCATATAAACTACATAGCTAGCTATGTAGGTAGGGACTACAATGTAATACCATTGTTATGTGAAATATTCGAACGTGAGTCCCATTGTGTCAATACTATTAGTTTAGTTATGTCGTGGAATGCTGGGATTGGAGTAAGTGAAGATAGATTCCAGCAAGGCATTGAATGCACGTGTATAAAGCATGGTGGGAAACAGTGTGAAATTGGTAAACATTATAGCCCTGTGCTAGAACGTTGTTGTTTTGAAGATGTTAGTACTTACTCCATTACGATCAATACCAGGAGTAGGATACAGAAATACACCTCGGGATCATTTCTAGCATTGTTTTGTTCGCATCAAGTTTAATTGCATGACTGGCCAACCAAATGTTACAACACTTTGTTTTTCTTTTTCCAGGACGTTATTCACCTGTCATGCTTATATTAAATTTGAAACATCTGAAGGTGTTAGAATACTATCTTCATGCGCTTCATTAATTTTTCCAGTTATTTCCAATAAATTCCTTGCAGTCAATCATGATGATTAGAGAAAAAAAACACCGATGTATTACATAGGTTGAGTTACTTTAGTAGATACATGTTATTATAACTTTGAATTTCTCAATTTCAATCCACGCCAGGACAAGATGCATGTCGTTGGAGTTGGAGGGGAAACCCGTCATCAAGAACAACCTGAAGAAAAGAGACTCCTACGAGCTTGACCAGTTCTTCTCCCACATCTCACGATATCCAACTGGTAGCAGTATCCGGAAGGGTGCATCCATCTCATATCCACCTCAAGAAGGACTTCGAGATATACCGACAGTGGCGACCTGCAACACCCGATTCATTCGACGAGTATTATATGGTGATCCCGCGCGACCCGTGCGTGCTGCTGAGGGATCATTGAGGATGGGCCTGGAAGAAGGTCCCCATTGTGACGTCATACAGGGTCGGGCCTCCTCAGCCATGGCCACCCGCATCGTGCAGATGACCCTTTCAGCAGAGATGATTGGAACGACCAGGAATACGACAGCCGCCTTGGTCGTGAGTCTCAGACGAGGGTAAACGAAGGGGAAGACGTGATCCGGAGAGACCCCGGGTATCCAGCAGAGTTCGCCCATGAAGGAGAAACGGAGAGGGGTTTCACTTTGACGACTGGAACACTGAAACCGACCGTGAATAGCACTTCGGGATTCGGCGAGGAACCTCTGCCGTCGACAGTTCCTTAACCAAGTGACTGAGGGGTTTGGGGCATAAACTGAATAAACGCCAATATACTACTACTTGCAGTAAACTCTATGTTTAAGCAGGGAATGCTATTTTCCTGGGTTTAAGGCTCTAGTTTGTAGATAGTTCATAAACCAATTCACTGAATGGTTTGGGGCTTGAAATTATTTAACACCAAAAATACAGTACTACGACTTACATAAAATTATATGTAAGCCATCATTATGTTAGGATTATAGTTTATAAAATACCGCCTGAAAATTCAGTACTACTAAAGCCGCAAGTGCCCAGCTATGCGATCTGCGCTTGCGATCTAGCCCGAGTAACTAGCGATCTCGGTTCGTTGTGAATCGCACCAGTTCGCCGCGAGTCAGCCCGATCTCATTGCGTACGCGATCTTTTCGGTGCCCACTATGCGATCTCACGGCGACTTCCCCTGAGAAAATGCATTGTCCCTATTTCCACGCATGCGTGCATGGTTGATGATTATTAGCCAGGTATTGTTTCGCTCTTGCTTGTCTAGACATCATAATCAGCTTTGCGAGTTTTGTTTATAAACCCAGTGCCCACTTTGCGATCTGCGCCTAGCGATCTAGAGCGATCTTGCCCGAAAAGGAGTGATCCCCTGAGATCTGTGGTTAAGTCGCAAAGTGGGCACCAATGGCCGCACCAGATCGCTGTTACTCGCGTCCGCAAGGGTGGTGTCGGTTGCTGGTCGCCAGGTTTTGGACATGTTCAAAAATTCGTTCTCGATCGCATGTCAGGCGGGATCGCACAAATGGCAAGCGTCCTTTGAACAATTATTCATATTTCCTGAAAACAAGAATTCAATCCTTGATATCAAGAATTCTGTTTGTATATATCAATAATTAAATTCTTGGATATCAAAAATAAATTCATGATATCCAGAATTCGATTTTTTTGGACATCCAGAATTCGATTTCTTGATATCAAGAATTAGATTTCTTGATATCAAGAATTGAATTCTTGATAACATCAGATTACCATTTGGTTAGCAACAGAAAATGATTTCATTATATCAAGAATTCGATCGATTTCGTTATGCGAAACTGCTTTACAAAGGCGCCCTGCGAGAATCAAGAATTCTTTTCTTGATATCAAGAAAAGGAAATAAATGTTAAAACGGCTAGCCATGACTGGCCATGCTCACACATTCAACAAATTCCAACAAATTCCAATCAAACAAGCGTGAATCCATGGCAATTGTATTCCTCGACAATGCGTGGAAATGGGGCCAAGGCATGACCCCGAAGAAGTCACACTGAAAAGATTGTGTGCACAATGGAATCGGGCTGACTCACTGCGAACTGATGTGATTCCAAGGTCGCTAGCCCATGCCCTCTATGCGATCTTGCCCGAATAGGAGCGATCCCCTGAGATCTGTTTTAAAGTCGCAAAGTGGGCACCAATGGCCGCAGCAGGATCGCCGCGAATGCGATCGAGACGATCTGGTCAGAAGATTTTTGAACATGTCAAAAACCCGTTGACCGCAACCGACACCATCCTTGCGGACGCGAGTTACAGCGATCTGGTGCGGCCACTGGTGCCCACTTTGCGACTTAACCACAAATCTCAGGGGATCGTTCCTATTCGGGCAAGATCACTAGAGCCCAGATCGCATAGTGGGCATTGGGCCTTTACAGTAAATTACATGCAGGCCAATGTTAAGGTTCTAGATTATCAAATTACAGTTTTTCATGTGTTATTACATGTATACATGTATAATGCTTTTTTTGTTCAGATGTTACTTAGAACAGTCACGATATAATGTGTTTCTACGAGAACAAATTGGTTGTGCATGTAACATTAATTCGACTGTTCTTTTTTTTATAACAATGATAGTTAAAACTTTGTTATAATTCGATTGATTTACAAATGACAGTTTTTTTTAATGAAAATGTTAACTTACTTACCACCATGTCATATGGTTACATTATAGTGGCGAAGCAGCGAGTAGGGGGTGGTGAAGGGGTAGTACCTTAATAAAGAAGTAATGATAGTAACGAATAGACATGACCCTCTTGAAACTTGTTAAATTTGGTTTAGATGTCCAATGTTTTGTAACTATTATCTCGACGGCCAATCAACAACACTTTACATATTATTGCCATATTAGTAACAACTTTAACAACTTTAGCAACAAGGAGTAAATAAATAAATAAATAAATACAACAAAAAACCTAAACCTATGTATAGTGATCACTAAGACATGTGTCCATTCTCTATTACAAATATATTTCCCCCTTTTTCTTTCGATTTTTTTTTCTGAAAAAGGAAATATAAACGAACTTAATGTATATCATTCGCTCATAAACATGAATGTCCGTGTTACCTCTCCTAATGTTTTACAATAACATGTCAAGCGTTTAAAACATGTTTTACATCGTGCATTTGTTATTGTATATTTCATATTCAAACAGGAAGAGTAATTATCCAGCTGGACTACGATAATACTATACAATAGTCGGATAATACGATATTGCAAGGTGGTTACCAGTATGTGTATGATATGTAGGCATGATGCTTATTATAGCCGCTTGATGTTTAGTTCAACATTACTATATAATTTACGATACGCAGGAGTTATGATATGCGGTATTACTTGGGTTGTTAAAATACATGTTTTTGAAAAGTGTGGCTATTATACTGATTGTGCTAACTACTCATCAGCTACGTTTATCCCACAAATCAACGAGTTAGAATTTGAAACTAATCTTGTGTTTATAACGTGTATGATCAGTAGGTATACATTTGCATGTACATGTATGTGAGGATGTTAGAATTATTCCGTATATCGACTACAATATGCATAATAGAGGAACGGTTAAGATTTTTGTTTTTTGTATTTAAAAGTGATTTATGAGTGAAGGAAATTCCCAAACAATTTTACCGCATTTAAAAGAAAAACTAAATGCTTGTGCTCGATGAGAGCGTATTAAAGGTACACTTGAGTATTGGTACTTCCCGAAACATTTTTTGGGGTGGGTTTTAATTCCATTTGAAAGTTCATTGAATAAAACATGTAATATGAGAATCATTTCCTTTCGAATGCTTTCATGGCCCCTGTTAACACATACCTCTTGTACAGTTTTATTTCAAAAAAATGTTATTGATAGATGGTCTGGCCAGGCGATATCTTGACTCTTTAAAGAAAATACATCAAAATGCTTATACCATTCTTTCAAACATTTCAAAAGAGGTTTTTAAATTGTTGTTGATAATACTTGTATCTCTATTATTTTAACAAAACATCACATTACTCTTTGTAATGATAACAGGCTTATTACTCAGGCGCTTTCGAGCAATGGTGGAGTTATAACTATTAGTTTGTTATGTAATGGTGCAGGTTTTGGTTACTAAATTCAGTTTGACCCAAAACTCAACTATCTCTTTAAGTCATGTCAAATTTAGCCCATTTAGTCATTTATCTCGCCACTGTAGGCAGCCATCTTGAAACAGGCCACTCTCAAGTTTATGTTGCACCAGACTCGGCAAAAGCGAGTTACGTAGCCACAGACATAGCAACGGACGCAACAATAATTATTGTGTAATAAACCGCTTTTTGCAGAGTCTGCTGTCGCGTCATTGAACGCGTACTGTTTCAAAACATGGCAGTCTGCGCTGGACATTAAATGAAAGTGACAGTGATGAGAAACATTTATATTTTGTATTATTATACTCAAGAGGAAACATAATATGGCCTGATCATTGTGACTTGTCCTTTATTTGTCATCAGTACCTTTATTAGCCCAAAGATCAACATTGTAATCATGTGTAACTGTATTCACTTCAATTTTCACGTTTAACCAATTTGTAATCTATACGCTCAGAATAGTAACACAGCTTGTGGTGTATTTTGCTTTGATATACTTTGTTTATTGTACATGGGACATATTACGAACACTATAGACCTATATACCAGACAATCAAGCTGATCACATTAAGAATATCAAGAGATTGGGCATACTGTGTATAGTGTATCCTTTTCATAGCAAAACATACCGTAATGTACTATATCCCTTCAAAAACAATGTACGTAAAACATATTGTTTTACTTCTTAATTATTTCGTATGCTTCTATATTAGCTAAATACTTACAAATAACACTGTTTATTGACAAAAATGAACATGGAAGTAAGATTAATGCATAATTATGTACAGCCCTCTTACGCCTTCTCATTCATATCATACCTATCATCCATAATATGAATACTCTTGAAATTATTCATTTTTCCATTCATTGATGAGAATGGAGAAATGGGAAAGCTCCGAGTGTTTTTGGTTAAAGGAGTGGTTCAGGTCATAGAGTAATTATAATTATACACTTCAGATTATGGTATAGAGGGGCACTGCATGAAATAATTTTTTTGTTAGGATATTTGTAAAACTGACTGTAAAATTTGAAGAGCATAGAATTTACTAATAAAAGAAACAACTTTTTTCATCAAAATCGAGGCTGAATGATTGAATCAATTAATGTATCCGTCCGGAAATAAATCTGGGGCCCAGATTTATTCGATGATTTAAACAAACATATTCAAAAATGCTTACACGATTTTCAAAAACTTTCAAATAGTTGTTGATGATCTCTATATTTAATCCATTATTTCATACAAAATACACATGCTAAATTGGTATGAAAATGGTTGAACTCTGTTTTTGTTTTTTAATTAGAGAGCACCCTCTTGTGTGTTATGGCTCTTTATGAATGATAACAGCTTTTTTACTTAGTCGTTTGTAATTTTTCTTTACCTTTCGAGCATTGTAGAGTTTATAACTATTACTGTTGTAACTAAAGCTCATGCCTTACCAAAACTGTACTTCCCCTTTATTAAAAGTTGACAAAGTTTAATAGTACGGGAATATCGCTAAATAATGAAATTCAAATATGAAAGGATCAATAGATGAAAAAAAAAAATTATATTATTCCGGAAATTGAGAGACCAGACTCAACGAGTACGCGGCAATGCGTGAATTAGAATTCCCCTCTGTGATTTGATTGAAAAAGTAATCAATTGAGCTGGAAAACCTATAAGAAGTCTAACGCCTTCATAATACAAGTTCTATTGTGCCCACGTTTCCTCGTTCAAATTAAACCAGAAATATGTCGATTGTATACTCTGTTACAAAAAGAAACAGGACACTTGTTTAAGTTGAAATATTTATATTTATGGACGACAGAGTGTACACTTAATCCACAATATCAATTTTAAAGGAAATTTAGTCCTCTCAGGCAGAATAATGGATGACCGCACCATTCGACTGCAATGGAGTAAGCGTCTTGCTTGAAACATGATGTGCGGGGCAAGTCTTTATGACACCATTCAACCTTATTGTCCATGAACAAACTCAACAATACACATTTTCGAATAAAACAATGGCCGGTTATGAGAACATCAACATATTGCGTCTGTTTTTAG